>KV731690.1:2097-28451 GCA_000500225.2 Phytophthora pinifolia
AACGCTTCCCATTGTCGGCTTGGAGAGTTTCGGCGCCACCTTGTCGCCGACTTCGAAGTCGCTCATGCCGTCCTCCTTCATCTCGCGCATTCGCTCCTGGAATCGCTCCTCCTCCGCGAACCCACGGATCTTTTCGATCGCATCCGACAACTTCATCCGCTCCGACGGATCGAACGCACACAAGCCTTGTACCAACTCCCAATGCGCATCGTTCACGATCGCCTTCGGTCGAGGCAGAAACTTCTTCCGCGTCACGTGGAACTTGACCACCGGATCCGGCACATGCTGCCCCCACGGCACGGCACAAGTCACCGCCTCCACCACGCACATGCCGAACGAGTACACGTCCGACTGCGCGTTGGGCGACACGGGTTTCTCCTTGCGGATCACCTCGGGCGCCTTCCAGCGGATGGCCCCCACCGTCTCCTCGTCGCCGGCTTGTTCCGTTGTCAAGAAACTCAGCCCGAAGTCCGTCAGCATGGCCACGCCGTCCTTGCTCACGAGGATCTGGTTGCACTTGAGGTCGCTGTGCACGACGTGCCGCTCGTGCAGGAAGTGCAGGCCAAGAGCGGCGTCCAACAACTTGCGCCACACCAACGACCGACCTTCTTCTCGCGCGTGATACAGGAAGTCCATCAGCTTGCCGTTCTTGGCCTCCTCGCACACAAAGAAGCACGTCGAGCCTTCGTCGCAGGCGCCGAAGAACGGCACGATATTCGGGTGTCTCGCTTTCTGCCAGATCCGAGCTTCTCGCTGGAAAGTGCGGCTCTCTTTCTCGGTCGCGACGGTGACCGTCTTGACGACGACGCGAGTGCTGAGCCACCAGCCTCGATAGACCTTGCCGAAAGACCCAGCGGAGAAGGGCTCGCGGTCTTTTCTCACTTCACGACTCGGGATGAACCACTCTGGGGGTTCTCGTTTGCTGCTGCGAACAAGCTCACTGGATGGCGCCTTTGAATCCCCCGAAGTGCTTGCTGAAGACTGGTGCTCTTGCAAGACCCGCCGGATCTCGTACCGGCAGTTCGCGATGGCAATATCCTCCGCAGTGTGATCCAAGCTGTCGTGTACGTCCGTGGCAGCCTTACTATCCAGAATCAGGCGAACGATCTCTTCGTGCCCTCGATGCGCGGCTTTCATCAACGGCGTCTGGCCCTCCGAGTCAATCGCGTTCACATTGGCGCCATGATCCAACAGTAGACGGACGATCTCCAAATGGCCTTCTTCAGAAGCCAGATGCAGCGCAGTTCGATCGTCGTTCGACGTCGCATCCACCGCAGCGTTGTGCTCGACAAGCAGCGACGCTACTTCGTCATACCCTCGCTGAGAAGCGATGATCAGCGACGTCCACCCGATTGCATTGACCACGTCAGCATCTGCGTTTCGCTCCAGCAGCAGGCGCGTGGCGTCCACCTGCCCGCCAAGGACAGCTTCGTGTAGTGACGTGTCTCCGTCGGCATCGTGCGCGTTGATGCTTGCACCGTTGGAGAGTAGCAGCTCGGCAATCTCAATACGCCCGGCAGCAACAGCAGATTGAAGGGCAGAACACTGGTTGTTACCCGCAATATTGGGATCTGCTCCGTGCTCCAGCAGCAGCTGGACAGAGTCGCATTTCTCCTTATGCGCGGCAAAGCGCAGCGCCGTGTCTCCATTCATATCCTTGTAGTCAACTTCGGCGCCAGCCTTCAGCAGTAACTCGAGGATTTCTGCGTTTTCGTTCTTCGCTGCTTGCATGAGAGGGGTGCAGCCATACGAATCTGCCACGTTGACGTCTGCTCCATGCTCCACAAGCGTACGCACGCTGTTAAGCTGACCGAAGAGCACCCCGACAAAGAGCGCCGTCGCGCCTTCACTCGTCACTGCGTTGAGCGGCATCCCATGGCCCAGCAAGAGGCCGATCACATCCGCGTGGTCGTTTTCCGCCGCAAAGTGGAGAGCGTTGTTGCCGTCGTTGCTGGCGTGGTTCATATCAGCGCCCATCTCGAGCAGCAGTCCGGCCGTCTCGACGTGGCCACACAGTGCCGCACTCATCAGAGAAGTCGGCCCTTCGTCAGTCGTATGGTCAATACTTGCGCCGCTATCCAGTAGCATGCGAACGATATCCGTGTGCCCCCATTCGGCTGCGAGGTTGAGAGCTGAGTATCCTTCACTGTCAGTCCGATCGATCGCTGCTTCTTTCTCCAGCAGCAGCCGCACAACTGCGGGGTATCCTTCTTGACAAGCGGCCATCAGCGGCGTCTGGCCATCGTCATCGGTTCTGTCGATATCGTCTCCCCTTGTCAACAGAAGCTCCACGACGTCAGTCTGGCCCGCCGTTGCAGCAACAACGAGAGCAGTGGTGACGGTCGACCCCGTGGCAGCTCCACTATCCAGCAGCAGCTCCACAACCCCCACGTGGCCGCACTGAGCCGCGCAGAAGAGAGACGAGTAGTCGCCATCGTCCGTCTTGTCGAGATCGGCTCCCTGACTCAAGAGGAACCGGACGACGTCGGTATGGCCACTGGAAGCAGCAGCCATCAGCGGGGTGCATTTCCTCGTAGACTGAGCTTCGATATCAGCTTGGAGCTCTACCAGTACCTTCACAACGTCAAGGTGGCCCCGATCAGCAGCAAAGTGGAGAGCCGTGTAGCCCTCGTTCCCGTGGAGGGCGATAGCAGCCCCCTTGTCCGCCAAGAACGCCGCCAGGTCAGCGTGCCCCTCACTGGCGGCCAAGATGAGCGCGGTTGATCCGACCTTATTCTTCTGTTCGATGTCGACCCGCTTCTCCAACAACAACTTGACCACCTCCAGGCGACCATTTCTTGCCGCGGACAGGAAGGGCGTGTCTCCGTTCGTGCGCGTCTTCGTCAGGTCGTCCCCATTCTCCAGCAGGAACCGTGCGACGTCGACGTGGCCCGCGGCAGCCGCAGCGATTAGTGGCGTCTCCCCTTCGCCATCAGCCTTGTCGAGATCTGCCCCATTCTCCAAGAGAAGCTGCACGAGCTGCAGGTGGCCGTTCCGGGCCGCAGAGAGGACAGGAGAACGCCCTTGATCGTCGACTACATTGACATCAGTCCCTTTCTCCAGCAGCGTCTTCACCGCGTCGAAATCGCCATCGCCAGCGGCCGAAACGAGTGCCTCCGAGCTCATGCTTTTTGTCGTATTCAATCTGATTTCTTTACCCATTGACATTTTGGATACAATCAACAACCACACTCAGTGGTCCACACCAAAAACAAAAAAAATATTGCTGCTAGTTTTGGGACTGGTTCCAGGAAATTAGCCTACTGGTTTTGGGAAAAGCCCTATATTCGGTGCCTTGAACCCATTTTTCTCCGCCCGTTTTTTTGCTGTCCGTTCCATACGGATCCCAGTGACCTTCGTCGTTGAATGTAACTGCTGGCAGCTTCCTCATTTTGCAACGTGCGTCCCTCCGCTCGTACGTTATGGTGCTGTACCAGCTTCTCGTGGCTGCGGCCGTCTCTTTCTCCGTCTGCAGCGCCGGCAGCAGCTTCATCGACTTCCGCTCCGTGGATGGCCAGCTGCAGGCCAACAACGAGACGTTCCACATCAAGGGAATCAACTGGTTCGGCGCCGAGACCATCGAGCTGGTGGTGCAAGGCTTGTGGCCTTCTGCCACGACCATCGGCGACGCCCTGGATCTTTTCACCACCTACGGCATCAATGCACTGCGTCTACCATTAGCTATGGATTCGGTGATCGACAGCCCCAAGGTCAAGAACACGCAGACAGCAGGCAGTCCGTCCTTGTCCGGTATGACTTACCTCGAGGTGCTGGACGAGATCGTGCGTGAAGCTCGACTACGGAACATCCTCATCATGTTTGACAGCCACCGCATCGAAGCTTCCGTAGCGAACTTTCCCGATCTTGCCGTTCCCAGTGACATTACGCCGGCTTTGGAGAAGCTGGCTACGAGGTACTGCGAGGATCCAGGAGCCTGGAATGTCTTCGCCATCGACATTAAGAACGAGCCTAAGGGGACGGCCTCGTGGGGAAAGGGGGATGAAGACACGGACTGGAACTTGCAGGCCGCCAAGATTGGCAACGCCGTGCTGAAAAAATGCCCGAGGTTGTTGATTTTCGTGGAAGGAGTGCAGACGAACATCAAGGGCGTGACGCTCGAGTGGGGACAAGCGGGAGGATCACTGCAGGGAGCCAAGGATTACCCGGTCAAGCTGAGCAATATGGAGAGACTGGTGTACAGCCCGCACCTGATTTCACCGGGTGTGGACTACAAGGCGCCCTGGTGGGGCGACAGCTTCCCGGACAACATGCCGGACATCTGGGACGAGTACTTCGGCTTCGTGCCAAAGGAAACGGGTCAGGCCGTGGTGGTGGGCTCCTGGGGAGCGCAGATGAAGGACAAGAACAAGAAATGGGCGAATGCGGTGTCGGCCTACCTGGAAGCGAAGTCCATCGGGTCGTTCTACTGGGCCTTCAACCCCGAGTCCGCCGATACCGGTGGCTTCGTGAAGGACGACTGGGTGACCCCAATCGACGAGCGTGTTACTCTACTGGAAATGCTGCCGACCACCAGTGTTGCGGATATCGTGGCAATCAACGCCAAGTGCAGTGGAACTTGCTCTGGAAACGGCGGATGCGAAGGCGGCAAGTGCGTTTGTTTCGGTGGATGGAGCGGACCCCAGTGCGAGATCTGCTCAGCGGGAGACACCACGGCGTGCAATGACATGGGGACCTGCTTAAGAAACAGCACTTGTGCGTGCGATAACGACGCAGACGGCAGGTTCTGCGCGGGTACAGAGTGCGATCAAGTCGATTGCGGCGGATCCAACGCCGGCTGCTTCAATGGCGAGTGCACGTGCCTCTACAACTGCGTCGCAAACAGCTGCGTTGTCTGCGCTGCCAACGATTCGGCGCTGGCCGATGCGTCCAACGGCGCCTCGATTCTGTGCGACGCGTGTGATGCTCAGACCAAGAACGACTACTCGTCGGCTGTCACAGCTTTCGCTGCGAGTCTCGGTGCAGGCACATTTGCCGCACTCGCTTGCTTCCTTTCGTATTTCTTTTAACTCGAGCTCGCTCTTTCGTCATGATAATACTGCGAGGAAGGTTGTGGGGAAGTTCCCAAAAGTTTAGCTAGAACTAATAATAATAATATATTTTTTCTGCTCGCTGTTGTTGTGGTTGTGCTCGCGAACTGCACTCACGTACCTTCTCCAGGAACACAATCTGAACATGGTTAGCGCACTGGTCACGGGCTGTGGCGTGGTTGCTTGTAATTAAACCGTAAGAAAACTATTCTAACATGAAAAGATGGTTGCAACTTCGTACAGTGTAATTATTATCACCGCCAGATCATTCTGTCTGGTACTGCGTACCGTATTAGTTTCACCTCGCAAAATGTATGATTCTAAATTGAAATTTATTCCGTGAGTCCTCAAACAATATAGTCCAAAACATATGATTGATTCCCACCCTAATCGATTAATGAGGAGTCATTACTGCGTGCGTGGCGCCGCTTCAGCCGCCGATCGATCTTTTCGTCTTGATCTTGAAGCGACGCGAACACCTTCGAGTTCAATTCGCCATGCCGTCGGAGAGTAAGGAGAGTAAGGAGAGCAAGGATGGCGACGCCAAGCGCAGCCGAGCTGCATTCGACGTCGACGAAGAGGAGACGGTGCTGGCTGAGGACGACAAGAAGCCGCCGATGCGTGCGAGCATCGGCTGGGGTAATGAGACGACGCTGGCCAGCGACGAGAAGGAACGTGGCGCCACTCCTGACCCTGACGCTGCTGCAACCGGCTCATCCACGAGCGAGACCAAGCGCGTGGGTCGACGTCGAAAAGGCTCTGAGGCTGCAGCTTCGACTGGAAACCAGCGCAACCAGAAGAACCGCTACTTCGACGAAGACGATGAGACCACCGGTACGATGCACAACGAATCCATGTCCAATGTACTTGCTATCACCTTCCATGGTTCACGCAGACATCATGGAGATCCCGGATCTCGAGGAGGAAGAGCGCGAGCCGGACATCACCACTCTGGGTGAGTCCATGCCCTGCTTCACTCTGCTCCATTCTCCCCTCACTCACCTCTTGTAACCAGTCGCCGAGGCTCCACGCAACACGACGCGGGCGGTGCAGAGCTTGAAGCAACTGGACAAGGACCTCAAGTTCGCTCTGCCCAGCGCCACAGTACGTGCTCCCCTTCTCCGGTCCATCTTCGCCTCTAATACGTTTCTCTGCAGACCCACGGCGTGGATTTACACCTGCTCACTAGCGCGCTCTGCCCCGAACGAGCTGTACGTCCAACCGGCATCGAACGCCCTCCCTCATCCATCTAACTGTTTCCCCCTCCCCGTGCAGGTCTCGGAG
The DNA here is from genome assembly GCA_000500225.2 of Phytophthora pinifolia. Classification (NCBI taxonomy): domain Eukaryota; phylum Oomycota; class Peronosporomycetes; order Peronosporales; family Peronosporaceae; genus Phytophthora; species Phytophthora pinifolia. Next base: position 8,430 of record KV731690.1, read on the forward strand.
GACGACGAGTCGTGGGACTTCGACACTCTTCTCAACGACATCGCGCAGGAGATTCAAAAGGACGTGGACGAGAAGGAGGAGCTGGTCCGTCTCGGTTCCCAGGAATCTCTCCACCTCACCCCTTGAACAACCACAAGTTCGCTCTTTATTGCTCTCTACTTGTGCACCTCGAACTTGTACTCGACACCGTAAATGCCGACCGACTGCTCTCCTTCCTCGTCGTAGTCGGCCCAGTCGTCGCTCAGGTCCACGTCGTCAAAGGCCGCGTGACGGCCAGCCGACACCACGCGGTATCCGCTTTCCGGGTGCCACGCGCAGGGCTCAAGCCCGCGACACTCGAAGCCTACAAAGGGCACGAAGTCGCCCGAGTCGGCGGCCGTCACCTCACGCGTGAGCTTCTTGATGTCACGCACCACCGTGAGCTGCGCCGCCTTGTTGGCGCCCGGCCACTTGAGCGTGAAGTGCACGGCGCCGCGTCCGCCGGCCACGTCCACTTCTTCCTCGTCCGACACGAACACAGCCTCGCGCTTCTCCTCGCCGCGCGGCTCCTTGACATCCAAGCACCAGCGATGCAGCGGCGGCGCGGCCAGCGTCTCCACGTTCTCCAGCTCCGCCTTGACGTACAGCACGAACAGTACCATGTTTGATCAAAAGTGACTGGAGACAGCAAAAGCATCCAAAATTTGGTCCAAAACCCGTAAAATCGCCGAGATTTGGTCCGAAAGCCGCAATAACTACTACCAGTACTATAATACATCATGGCAGGGGGCGCGAATCCTTCCGGCGACGCGTCTCCGCGGCACAGCGGCGGCTTCCCCCTGGACGAGCGCATCCGCTCGGCCAGCGGCAGCTTCGCGGCTCCAGACGAGGCGGCGGACGACGACGCCAGCATGTCCAACGACGAGTCCATGTCCTCGTCCTCCTCTTTGGATCTCGAAGACGTCGCGCGACTGGAACGCAGCGATCCCCAACGTCCGCAGCCTCGCACCAATTCCTTCGACGACTTTGCGCGGCAATTGCCATACCAAGACCCCAACATCAACGCTAACGTTCACGGAAGTACGGGCACCTCCGCCCGCTCGACGAGCTTCTCGTTCGACGCCGTGGACGCTCCTCACGCCGGACAAACACCGTCCACCCACAGTATGTGGCTGCTCACGCAATTCGCACCCGCCATGTCCAAGGCCGTGCGTAGCGCTGACCCAAGCGCCGATATGGAGGACGACGAGCCTTTTGACGAAGAAACGGAGGGCGCACAGGTCGGCAGCGATGAAGGAGCAGCGCCGGAAGGAGGTAACAGGTCGGGGAACAGACGGGTGGCCTGGGCTTCGTCCACCGCTCACGTGGAGCTGCCGGAAGGCACGAGACTCAGTGTCGCTCGCAATGAGGTGACGGGTGTGCAGCTTCGCCTCAGGTCCAACGCGCCGTTCCTGCTCACGACAGACACGAGCAATTGGATGTTGCCATTGGGCCATGGACCGAGGGCCCGGGTGGCTGTGGACACGCGGTTCGTGCCGCCGAATCTGCTCCAGGTCGAGACTTTCGTGGTTGGCAGTGTGGAAGACGAGAACTCGGACCTGGTCATGGAGACGCTGCAGCGTACCGGCGTGAGCAGTCAAGCAGCTAGGGAACATGCCGTCTACCTGCGTGTGCGAGTCGGCGACAAGCTGGATCCAGGGGTCTATGAGCTGCCGCTGAGCGTGTTCACGCAGGAGGCTGGCTTTCGAGATGAGCAGCTCACGTGGTCGAGCAGCTTTGCCGTGCGGGTGGTGGACGTGAGGCTGCCGACGCCCAGCAAGTGGAAGTTTCGACTGGACCTGTGGCAGCACTGGACGGCGGTGGCGCGCGCGCACCAAGTTGCGCTCTGGAGTAGTCGGCATTTCGAGCTCATTGATCGGTACATGGCGCCGCTATCGGAGATGGGGCAGAAGTGCTTGTCCGTTGTGGCCACGGAAATGCCCTGGGCAGGACAGCAGTGCTACATGGAGGAGCGGAATGCCTCGGCCTTGTTCGAGCACGCGGTGCTGGAAGTGTACGAGGATGCGACGCATGGCGTCCCGCTGTCGATCGACTTCACACACTTTGATCGGCTGCTCGAGCTGGCGGTAAAGAACCATTTGGATCAGGAGATCGAGGTCTTCGGGCTCCTCTCGGTGTGGCGCGATCCCGCTGCCGGCTTCAATGCTCCGGCTGAGCTCACTACGCACCACCTCCGGCCAATTCCGACGGCATCTGCTCCGGATCCAGCGCCAGCTTCCGAGTTACGACGTCGATCGTCATCGTCGGGCTCAGGACTGAGCTCTCCGAATGCCGGGAACACTGCGCAGGGCGTCAGTAGCAAAGGGAACGGAGTTGGCCCCAGTCGAGACCAGCCCAATGCGGCTTCCTCTCCTGCGCCGTCTTCCCCCACGGGCTCTTCACAAGCCCCCGCCTTTGTGATCGACGGCTGGCGTATCCGCTGCCAAGACCGGACAACTCAACGCGTACGCTATCTGCGCCGAGTGGCGGAAGTGGAGACGTTCATCGAGCAGTTCTACGCTCACTGCGTGGCTTTGGAGATCGCGGATCGGGTGCGGATCTGTGCCGATGAACCGCGCGAGGTGGCCGTCTTTCATGAGCAGCTGCGCTTCCTGCAGCGTCTGGCGCCGAACTTCCGCATCAAGCTCGCGGTGAACCACTCCGAGTTCTTCTCGCCGGCGTATTCGCCGCCCCAAGTGGCGGACTACGTCCCTCTTCTGCCGCTAGCGTGTGCGGACTTGGAGGTGACGCGTCGCTTGGCCAACGAGGCTCGCGCCCGTGGAGGCCATGTCTCCTGGTACGTGTGCTGCGGTCCAGCGTTCCCGAACCAGTTTGTGTCTTCGCCACTTGTCGAAGGCGAGCTCGTTGGGTACCTCACCTTCTTCTTCGAGCTTGACGGCTTCCTGCGATGGAACTACTGCCTGTGGCCGGCTCGGCCATGGGACGATCTCCGCTGGCGCGCTCCGATGTGGAAGGTCGGGGACATGTACTTCGTGCTGCCAGGACAGGACGGCTGGCCCGTGGAGACGCTCCGCCTCGAGTCCTTGCGCTTCGCGGGCCAGGCCTTCGAGCTACTAACTCTTGCGCAGGAAACGCTAGCTCCAGCTCAGATGCAGCAGCTACAGCACACGGTAGCCGAGCAGATTCTGCGGTCAGTCGACTTGGAGGAGTTCGGTCGCTATTCCGACCGCGCACGTGAAGACCTGTACTCGCTCGACCCGCTGGACTACCAGCGCGCTAAGACGATCATCCTCGATGCTCTCGCAGCCGCAGCAGTCAAAGGAGGAGCAACCTGAAGATACTACGTAGTAGCTTTTCAACTAAAGTGTAGAGAAGATAAAGAAGTTGAAGCAACAGGCAAAGACGACAGGGAATAGACAAGAAAAATTGTACATTAAGGATTTTACAAAGTGCTGAAGTTGAGTCTACGATGTTGAAGGCTCATATGGTGATGCATGTAAAAGTTCTCCACACGTGTTTTCAGAACAGGTCTGAGATACTATAATCATCGCCTCAAGAACGAAATATGTACAAAGGTTGAGTTGGGAAGACTCATATGGTGATGCATGTTACGAGTATCCACATGATGTTTCAGAACAGGTCTGTGTTGGATATTTTAATCATCGTCGACCCGATATAAAACACATGAAAGACAAATGAGCACGAAGGGGAAAGTCGGAAAATGGATGCTCATCATATATGCCGATGTAGGCGGCTTTTCATGAAGGGGAATCCTAAAACAAGTTTATCGTCATTCTTTCTCCATGGCACCCAACATACAGAAATGCAAATATACAACGTGAATATCGCCTCAGAAACACAGGTGTAAGATGTCCACATATTTGTCCGAAGACCAAAAGGGTTGTTTAAGTGGTAATGATAAGAAGTTATCCTCATCAGCGACAGGTTCAACATACAACACGTACAAATGGTCGTCTCATCCAAGTTCTAAGGTGTTCGGTTTATCAACACGAAGAAGACATCGAGCAAAAAGCTCTCCGACATTCCTTTCTGAGTGGTGCATGAAGGTTTTAATCATCGACAACCGATAGAGGCAAACCCAAATAAAATGTACAAAAAGGGATATTAGCAGCTATGTTGATCCTATCGCACGAGGCACCCCGTTCACCAATGCCCTCTACCTTCACAGCCCGAAAGCAGATCCAATAGAAGACAACAGCTCACGAAGGTACACACAGCAACAAGATCCGTAGTAAGCTCGCTGTCACTCTTGCTTCTGTGAAAAAGTACCGGGTCAACTACAAATGCTCATCCACCAGGTATGGAAAGCTCCAGTGAACGGTGCGCACCCTTACTCGAACTTTTCAGCGCAAGATTGAGGATTGCCGCAGACACTTTCACCATCGACCCAGTGGACTGCAGAACGTTGCCGGCGTGGAGTATGAAGAAGCAACACACAAAAGATAAACACATACAATATACAAATATGAAATGATGTGAGAGGTCAGAACTTTGAGCAATTTCATTGCCATAAGGCAGATCATGAACACGGACCAAAGTATGTGGTCTTCACTCCTCGTCACGCAGGGATATACAGATACACATGAGGTGGAGAGCTCATTTTATGGGTGATAGTGATATATTCGATTCTTCACGGCTAGTTGGTACAAGCCAAATCAGACACTAGTTTCATCATCGCACTCCGATAAGGTATATAAAATATAGATAGACATAGATATGTACACACGCAAGACACACAAACAGGCACACACGTACACAAACTCAGGAGTGGGCTGGACTCGGTGGTTGCATATAGTGATTCCGGATGCAGCTGTCTTCCGCACGACTTTCGACTCTCAGAAGAGGGAGCTTGTGTTCTTCATCGTCCAACGTTGGAACAGGTGACACGCCCGATCGATGGCAATTGCAGAATGATCTTAAAATCTATTGACCGCGAAGCCAGAGGGCGCTACCAACCGTTATGCTGGGCGTAATTACGTGTTCAGAGAGCTTTGATTGGTCAATGGAATGGTATTTGACGAATTTTTACGAAAGTACAGGAAGTTACACTTCGTTAAGTACGAATATGAGCTCAATACACTTGGCCGGATTGCTCGCTCGTCCCAGGCTCAGGAGATTCGCTTGCGAGGTGACCTGGCCGCTCCGGGATCTTCACGTCGTGGGACCGCCGCGGTTGGATACCCTGGTGCCAAGATGAACACGTTCCCGACGCTGGAAAAGGCCGAGGAGTTTGTGTAAGAAGACCAGTACAGCACGCAGGGAAGCCAAGCCAAAAAAAACAGCGACGTTTCGTCTGCGCAGCAGAGCACGTCTCCTGAGCAGAAAACTCGAATTTCGCGACTGCTCAATCCCTTGGCGATGGTTTGTAGCAGGTCGTGGTTGGTTGTGATGATGGTCATGGGCAGCTCACAGACTGGGTTTTGCTGGGTCGCACGCTTCACCGCCTCCAACGCAGCGGTCAGACCCGCTTGGGATTTAGTGCAGTTAGGCTCGAGTTAGAAAGCGTGCAACGTTCCATTCCGTATGGACTGGGGATGATTCAGCTGTAACTTGTTTTTATCTAACGGATAACTGCGCATAAGAAGTCGTGACGCTGCTGGAGCTGGACCCTCCCAGCTGCATGAACGCGCGGCTCCTTCCGTTGTGCGCTGCCGACCCGACCGGCTTGCGCCCAGCACTCGACTTGCTTGTTGTCGGCTGGGCAAATATCACTGCCACACGGCCTGAAACTGAGCTCTACAGCTCAAGCGGGGCAACGGCTCTCGGTCGGATTTGGCTTTCAACTGGACGACGTTACTGCTGCTGCTGCCGGCATGTGCGCTTGAACCCGCAGCATCACCAGGTCCAAGTCTTCTGGAGAGCCGAACCGCATCAGATACGTCGCCGGAAGGAACTTCTTCTCCGCCTCGGGGTCCTCGTTCGCCTCCAATATGGACAGCAGCATCGTCTTCTCTGTCTTCCTCTCACACAGCAGACAGGAACTCAAGCTTGCGTTCAGCAGCAGCTTAGTGCCGGGGCCATGCGCGTACGACTCGCGCCGCATCACAACACGCGTGGTCGACTTGTCGCCTTCTTCCTTCGCGTCCTTCGCGTTCAGAATCCGCACAGGCCCGATGCCGACTTCTGCGTAGTCCTTCTCAACCAACTTGAACAGCTTGGCGCGTTTCTGTTGGGAAATCAAGCAAATAGCCATGTCAGCTTCTCCTTAAGCAGCATCAAGTAAACGTTTTCGCCATCGCGTACCTCAACCAGCATCCGTTCGCCCTCCTCTCCGTTCGCTAACTGCAGAGATCACCATCGTCAACGCGGTCAGGTGAGAACAAGCGGCTTGAATCCCCTCGCATACGCAACCCTCTCCTACCTCCGCTTCGGTCAGAGCTGGCACAACCGATTCTGCCTTCTTGACAACATCAATATCTGAAAAGTCCGTCGACGACGCGGACGAAGCCTTGGCGCCGAATCCGTCCGTCGTGGGCTGTGCTGCTGCGAACGACGCGAACGTCACGGGAGACTTGCTCTGAAACGATGCGAAGCCACTGGAGCTGTTGATCTCAGCATCCTTCGTGGCATCTCCAAATCCACCCGAGGCTTTAACAACAAAGCCCCCGAAGCCCGCGTCCGTCGAGGACGACGCCTTGGTGCCGAAGCCGTTGGAGTCCGCCGGCGCCGTAAAGGCCGCAAAGGCGTTCTTGCCACTAAAGACACTGAAGCCGCCAAAAGCACTGCCCGTAGTGTTGGGTTTGGCCTCCATCTCCTCCTTCCTGGCGGCCTCCTGCTCCTCCACGGGCGACGTCGAACCCGACGCGTCTTTCTCCTCCGCCGCCTCCTCCTTCTCCTGCACTTTACTGTTAGCTTCGAATTTCAAAATTGCCCTTCAAGAATGCACGCTACGGACCTGGTGGCCGCCGATTTCGGGCGGCGAGGGGGCGTTCTCGTCGATTTTCACCTTCTTGACGTCCTCCGTGACCTTGGCGTCCACGTCCAGCCGCACCTTCTTGATGATCTGCGAAGGCATCAAGTTAACGGTCAGTTTAAGGAGATATTTCGCGCTATAGTACGTGCATGGCCGCACGGGCTCATCGTCCACCGTCTCCGGCTTTTCGTGCTCGCCCTTGGTGGCCATGGCGCAGGTCCTCCCGGTCTATTGAGTGGGGCAGCTTTTTGACTGGTCGCTTCAAAAACGCATGTGATTGGTGGAATAAAAAGATAGACGTGATTACGGCCAATGGCGGGCGAGCAGCACGAGGAGCAAATGGCGGAGCTCATTGAGCTGGTCGCGGGATGGGGATTAAGGCAGGCGACGTGGTGCTGGTGTACTACGACCTGCTCATCTTCGACGCCGAGGTGCTGCAAGTGGAAGAAGGCAGGTTCTTCGTGCACTTCTTAGGCTGGTCGGACAGCTGGGACGAGTGGATCGAGGCCGAGAACGTGCTGGAGGACACGCCTGCCAACCGCGAGCGACAGAAGAAGGCCAAGGAGGAGCTGCTAGTGCATAATGCAATGGGAAATGGGGACAAGCCGCCCCGGCCAGTGCAGAAGGATGCAGGTGCAGCGGTAGAGGCAGCAACAACAGCTAGTAAGAGACCCATCACGCTGCCAGGCTCGGAGCGGCTCGTGGCCATGATCGGCTGGATGAAGACGTTGGACGACTCGCTCACGCGGCTGGATAAAGAGGTGAAGGGCCTCGTGCGCGATCAGATCAGCCAGGAGGTAGGCAACGTGCAACTGAAGAAGAGGAAGGCCGAGGCCGAGGTGCAGAAGGCGGAGCTCGAGGTCGAGGTGGCCCGAGATCTCAAGCGCGTCAAGGTCGCGGAGGAGACGGCCATGGCACGCAAAAGACTCAAAGACGCGGGCATATCGCAGCAAGAGATTGACGCCATTCTACCCGCCGCTGCTCTCAGATAGTGCTGGCTTTGATCACGATAGAGCGAGTGCAGCGAGTGGCGGAGCGTCTCAAAAGCCCACGTTGATCGACAGCCAACCTGCCAACGTAGTAATAGTGAACTAATAAAGAGAAGAGCGAGTTGTCGAAGATGAAGTTGCAGGAAACAGCAAACCGTTCGCAATGCTGGAGACTCATCGTTCGCACGTTCTTCAATGATTGTGATTGGCTGAATGTCGACGCCCATACAAGAACCAAGTTATCCGCCGTTGCAAAGTGAGATGGCTGTCAAGGTCGGCGGCTGGGTGCTCGTCCGGCATGGCTCGCTGCTGCTGGATGCGGAAGTAAAGGAGCTGCAAGAAAGCGCCGGGATGGAAGAAAACGGGGTTGCAATGCATAGCCACGTACTGGTCCACTACCTGGTGGAGTCTGGCTGGCCGGACGAGTGGGTGACGCGCGACCGGGTGCTGGAAGACACGCAGGCCAACCGTGAGCGGCAGACGGAGAGCAAGGCAGTGAGCCCCAGCAAGAGCGAGATTTCCACCACCTCCACTTCCTTTGAGAAGTTCTGCGGCCCCAAACGGCTGGACACCATGGCCGCCTGGATGAACACGGTGGACGATGCGCTCGTCCGGATGGACAAGGACGTCAAGGACGTCATCCGAACCCAGGCCGACCAGGCTGCGCAGTTGATCGAGCTGGAGCGACGGAAGAAGGAAGCGTTCGAAGAGAAGGCGGAGCTGGAAGCTGCGGTGCTGCAAGAGCTCAAGCGGGTCAAGGTCGCGGAGGAGACGGCACTGGCGCGGAAACGGCTGCAAACCGCGGGTGTTGCCCAGGAAGAGATCGACGCCATCCTCCCCGTTATACCTCCCGGCTCAATTCATTAACAATTCGTTCCCTCTTCTTCCAGGGCTGCGATTCATAAGTACAAGCCAACGTGCATCGCCGTACTTGTAGTGTAGTGGTGTCCTAGCGATGTCCTGCTGGCTTTGTGCGTGCATTTTGCAGGCTTCCTCTTCATTTCGAGGAAGAATTGGTGGCAGTCTCTCTCACGCTCTTGTCGGCGATGGAGACAGCCACGAATGTAGCTCGCGCGAGCGCGAGCTAGTCGACGAGTGGGACGTGCAGAAGCTGTCGAGAAGCGAGATCGCCTCTTTAGGGGTGCTCTGGCCGTCTTCCGGGGCCCAGGTACCGAGGTCGTCAATGGTGAGCTGCAGTCGCTGCTTCCGTTGGGCAGCGAGCTCTTGTTTCTTCTCCTTTCCATGCAGCAAGTCCGACACGAAGCCAACGAGGGCCCCGCTCGGTTTCGTACGAGCTACTTCAACGTCTTCGATCTCCTTCGAGACGAAGTCGTCCATAATAGGAGGATCATAGTCGTCGTCTGCTCCGCCCAGAGTGAGCTCTGTCGGCTGCTGCGATCGTGCGGAAGACCAACTGGTGCCGTTGACGTTGGACGCGAGCTTAGGCGGGAAAGCGCCCATGCTGAAGACGCAGTAGCTGACACGACGCACACACGACACGCAGACGCGGTGCTTCTCCACAAGCCCCACCGTCTTCTCCACGTCTTGAAAGTCCGAGCACTTTCGGCACGTGTAGTGACCGCAGAGTCTGCAGAAGTATTTCTTGCGAAGCATGCTGAATGGGGTGTAGCACGTCGCACAGTACAAAGCCAAGCTCGCCTCATCCGAAGACGAAGGCAGTCGAGACAGCGGGTAGTAGCCTAACCGACGACGCAGAACGACGGTCTCGAGGAGGCTCACCTTGTGAACCATGCCGCGTAAGAGGTGAACAGCCGAGCGAGACATTCTCGTCTGTCCGTGCTGGCCCGTGGGGTGGTGGTGATGTGTTGCGTAGAAGAAGAACCGGGTGAACTTCTCCTCCGAATCTTCTTGCACGACGTACCCCGCGAGAATCCCCTTCAGCTCCGATCGCGGGTCAATTCCTTGCTGGTTTTGATGGTGGTGGCTGCTTTCCTGGCTGCTCGATGCGGACGTTGGCGATGGCATCGTCACGGCGCTGAACTCCAGGTCTTCGTCTTGCATATCCATCGTCTGCATGACGCGCGTGACGGACTTGGTCTCGATCTTCTCTTCCAGATAATCCAAGAACGTCATGTTGCGCTGCTTCCACACCAGGCGCTGCTTTTGCATGAGCGACACGGCATTCAAGTTCAACTTGGCCGAGCGTAACGGGGGGATCCTGGCGCTCGATGATCCTTGACTTGCTCGCCATGCAGCGGGCTCGGAGGCTCGCCGGGCTTGAGCTCGTGAGCACAGTGGAGCACTCCCAACGTACGACGCGCAGTCCACGCTGCGAACGTTGACACCGTAGACGTACTGGTCTCCGAAGACCGCCTCCATGCTGCGATGGAACTCGGCGGCGTTGTCCGTGGAGAAGACGCCCATGATCTCTCGCAGACTACACGGCAGGTTCATCTTGGCTACGACGCTGTACTGGTCTTTGGCTTTGCTCACCGACTCGAACATCTGACAGTCCGGCTTGGATCTCGCCATGCTCTTCCAGCGCCCCACCATCACTTGTCGCTTGGACACGGCCTCCAGCTGCTTCTTGGCTCGTCGAGCTACCGCGACAAGCATCTCATCGGCCAGCACCGCGGAGCTCGAGAACGTCGTGGAGGACATGAGTCCCTGCTCCAGCGCCCTGGCCGCAGCCTCACTCGCATGCGACGACACGGACGACAGCGAGCCAAAGCTCTTCTTGCGTTCCGGAGCAGCGCCAACGCATCTCCGTACAAGTTTCTCTCGCGTCAAGAACGGCGCTTCACTCCTCTCTGTCTGCAAACGTGTACGAGCTTGCATTCGCTCTGGCACGGGCGTAATTGGTATATTGGGCTGGAAAAGTTGCGGCGTTGGCTGCGGCAGCTGCCTCCTTCTGCTCGGCAACGCGTTGGCTCGTCCCTCCGACTTGCTCGTCACGAGCTTGGGTGGAAGCGTCACGAACCTCAGCGTGGAGGCAGAGGACGGAGCTGCTGCACCCTCCTCGTCCTCGCTGTCCGGCACGAAGCGCTGCCTGGCCGTGCGCACCTGCTCGTTCTCCTGACGCGTATGCATCCGCTGGATCTGCTGCTGCAGCTCGTCCTCCTTGCGTCTTCTGGTGGACATTCTCCCTTGTCTGTTGCTGCTGCGGACTCGGCGCTTCTTCTGCGCGCGAGTAGGAGTGAGCGTCACTCGAACTCTGGGTGCATGGATGGCGGGTGTCCGCGCTGGATCCAGCGCCAGATCCGCCGGTTTCCACGCCGGCGACGCTTCCGCCATTTCGAGAGAGATAAGAAAAATGAGCGGCGATCATTGAAGAAGCGGATACTGTACCTGTCAGGACTGTAAATAGTACGAAGTGACCTTTCATCTATCTAGGAATTTGTATGCTGCGGTTGCGTATCGCTCAAAGTAGTACTATTTCTGCAAGTACAACATTACAGTATCTCGCATGCTTCTTCATCGCGCCGTCAGCTCGAAGACGCTCAGCGAGCCGGCCCAAGCGAACCGCATGATGCTGAAAGTTGCATTTTCATCGCGGCCTGCCCGAAAATCGCAGTGCGGGCACTGAAAGACGTCGTCACCACCACCAAGGTTGACATGTTGCTGGCGCGTGTCGGCGGAACTGGTAGTGGCGGAGCGTGCTCAGCCGGTAGTTGAAGTCGTGCGTCCACGGAGCGCTAACCTTCGTCATTGATCTGGCGGAGAACATGGGGAGCAGGATGATGTCCCCCTGCTTGCACAGGACGCTGCCGACGTAGGGCCGGAGGCCGGTAGTCGAAGGTGTGGCTTTGTTGAAAGCTGCAAAGAGATCAACCATGGGCACCGGATCCTAACTGGCTGACTGCGCAGTGACGAAGCACTCGGCTGTCTCGACGCCGCAGCAGGAAGTCTCGCCAGCTGCAGTATTACTCGCTCATTTCTTTCGACATCGAGAAGCGCAGCTAACGTGGCTTAGAGCTGGCACATGGGACCGTTTGTTCCCATAGAGCGCGGGCTCCTGAGAATCAGGGACAGTAAGGGACAGGCGGCAAGTTGAAGCGACTCCATGGGGCTGTCTGCCTTGCCAGCGTCTCAGCAGATGTTGGTCAGGCCGTGCCGCCGCTGTGGTTGCAATGGAGCCTTGATCGGTTGCTGTGGGGGTCGCGGGCCGGTGCATTGGAAGCCGTCACTGGCTTGGTGGACTCAACTCCAAGCAGCGCTGCGTGTTTCTTGCTGAAGCTGAAGTCCGACGTCACGTTCAGCAGGATATACTTTCTCTTTGGCAAGGACTTGTCAAACGTGCTGCCGTTGATGTGCATGCACTGCGTGTTCGTGTCGATCCAACTACAACAACGCCTCGTGCGTCATGCTTCGATCCGGTTCTGGCCACTGCATTCGCTCACCACGGGCCTGAATCCGCGCACTATTCATACCATGCAATTGGACAAAAAACGCTCATGGGGCGGTGGCAGCGAACGCTGCGGCAGCCGCTGCGCTTCGCGGGCGTGGGGCTCCACTCGGGCGAGCAGGTGGTGGTGCACGTGCTGCCTGCGGCCGCGAACTCGGGTGTCGCGTTCCGCGCCAACGCTGAGAGCGTCGCGATCCCAGCGCTGATCGCGAACGTGGATGCTCGCAAGAGCCAACTGTGCACCCAGCTCGCTGCCAATGGCCACAGCGTGTCGACCGCTGAGCACCTGATGGCGGCGCTAGTGGCGGCACGAGTCTCGAACGCTTTCGTGGACTTTGAAGGGGCTGGGCTGAACCAACAGAGCGTCGAGCTGCCGGTGCTGGACGGAAGCAGCGCCGAGTACGTGGAGGGGATCCGCTGCGTCGGCGTCCAGGAGCAGGAGGGTGCGGCGCTCAAGTATCTGCGCATCAAGCGTCCAGTGCAGGTCTTGAAGCAGGACAAGGCGGCGTGGCTGCTCCCTGCCCCTGAGGATCTCAGCAGCTCCACGCCAGCGCTACAGGCACCGACGCTGCACATGTCGGTGCAAGTGAACTTCGAGCATAAGCAGCTGGGCACGAGCTTCTGCCGATTCGCGCTCGGCTGCGATCCTGACCACACGCTGGCCAACTTCCAGCGAGAGATCGCGCCGAACAGGACCTTCACGTTCGAGGACGAGATCGCGTGGATGCAGGCCAACGGTTTGGCCCGCGGTGGATCCCTCGACAATGCCGTCGTGTTCGGTCACGCGGGCGTGCTGAATGCCGAGGGCCTGCGCTTCTCAGACGAGTGGGTGCGACACAAGATGCTGGACTGCATCGGCGACATCGGGCTGGCGGGGCTCCCGCTGCACGGCTACTTCTCCGCGACGAATCCAGGCCACGCGCTGACCCACGACTTGCTGCGGGAGCTCTTCAGCGAGTCAGACAACTACGAGGAAGTGTGCTAAGACCAGTAATCGAGCTTGGAACGATATGCTATTACTTTGTTTGATATGATGGGGATGTTGCATTGGGCTTGGCCAGGTGGGGGCGGAAGCGCGGCGTCTACTTGTCGTGGTACGAGTTGACGGCGTTGGCGCGCAGCCCCGAGATGAACTTGCGGTGCGAGCGCCACTCGGAGCGGTCCTTGAGCGCCATCTCCGGGTGCTTGCGGATCTCGCGGTCCCACTTGACGTCGGGGCTGGCCGTCAAGTGGCGCGCGCCCATCGAGAGGCACATGACGGTGGCCAAGCCCATGGCGGCGAGCAGAGGGTACGTCTACCGGAGACAAGACTAGAAGGTCAGACGTTGAAGTTGGTGGAGGTGCGGGGGGGGACAAAACGTACCGACGGGTCACTGAACCACACGGAGCCTTTCTTCGCGGCAATTCGAGCGACCATGGCGGATGGAAAGGAAGTCTTGGGCTTACTCGCGCGGGGGAAGATTGCAGAGTGAGGGAGCCGTTTTGGTGGAAGCAAACCGTCGGGAAAACCCGGAAAAAGTCTCCTCCAACTTCAACGCTCATCCACGGACCGCCGGATGCACTCATCACTATGCAAGGCAAGTATGCCAAGGTGCTACTCGGTCCGTGTACTCGTTCATCGTGACGTGGCAGACCGCGACGGATGAGTCCTGCTTGGGCTGGTGGCCAGCTCACGCCCAGCTGCGGTTCGGAGCCCTGAAGCCCCTGAAAGTATCTTTGTGGAATGGCGTTACTGAACGACCCTCACCGCAACACAGTAATATACTCCAAGATAAAATACCGTTATGGATGCGTCCGGAGGATAGCTTTTACTAAATCTGAAATTTACAGTACATACATGTAGCACACATTTGATTGGCTAAAATATTTGTGATTGTTTGCAAGCATGTGCTACACCTTATTAGGTGTAGAAGGACCTTTATAAGAGTCGACGGTCCATTCCATTCTCGCCAATCTATTTCTTCTGGTGGTTAATGAAGCGCAGCGAGAGCAGTGCCAGCACGCGGAACAGCACAAGATAGGCCAGTACGATGCCGAAGTTCATGCCGATCTCGTCGTGTTTCATGCCAAAGTACTCCTCCGTGTACTCTTTGAGCGTGATGTGACCGACCGTGGCGGGTGAGTCCTGCATCGGCTGGCAGCCGAGTTGCGAGCCCACGTTGAGGTACTGCCCGGTGGCTTCATCCCAGGTTGGCAGCTCGTCGCAGTCGGCGAACACCAGCGACACGAGGACTCCCAGCGAGAACCGCTGCGGCACGATCTTGTAGAGCCACTTGTAGCCGTCCGGGATTGCGTAGGCTGGCGGGCTGAAGCCCATGAAGAGGAAGAAGACGGAATTCACGAGAACACCGCAGATCGCAGCGACCTCCTCGCTCGGGAAGGCGTAGGCGAAGAACTGGCCCAGGTACGTCTGCATCAGGACGAGTACAGCCATGTTGATCCAGAAGAGGAAGCCCGTGACGAAGCCCGTGAACCCCACCATGGGGAAGAAGATGACCGTAAAGATGAGCGAGCTCGCCAAGCAGTACGGGATCTCGGCCAACGTCGAGCCCAGGAAGTACCAGAACGCGTTGTACGTCTGGCCGGCGCGTTCGCGGTAGAACGACGCGCGCTCTTCGCAAGCCAGAGGCAGCACACTCTGGAACGACACCATGGAATTGAACAGTGCAGCAATGAAAACCATGCCGACGCCCGAGTTCAAGCCCGAGTACGAGTCGTACTCGGCCGTCACAAATACCAGGCCGAAGAGCAGCGCCAGGAAGATCGAGATCACAATGCGAGTCAGGTTGTACGCCGGCGTACGCCAGTACATCTGCATGAAGCGCCCCACGACAAACGTCATCTGCGTCATCGAGTTGGCGGCACGCTTCTTGCCGAAGACAATCTCCGGGTACTCGGGCGACGGGGTGGTGATGCCTTCCTTGGCTAAATTCGAGTCCAGCTGCTGCTTGTACGAGCTTCCGTTGAAGATCTGAACGAAGTCCACGTCGTTCGCGACCGATTTGCTCACACCGGCACCAATACACTCGAGCATCCAAGTGGCCGGGTTGTAGCCCTCCAGAAGCGGGGCTACCCCATCAAGGTTCTCAAAGTAGTCGATCAGATGGCGGCAGTTCGCACCTAGGTCACCGAAGAAGACCGTCTCGCCCCCACGCTTCAGCAGCAGCAGACTGTCAAACAGGTAGAAGACCTCAGCTGAAGGCTGGTGAATCGTACAGATGATGGTACGGCCAGAGTCGGCCACCTTGCGAACACCGTCCATGATCAGCTTAGCCGAGCGAGCGTCCAGGCCACTCGTCGGCTCATCCAGGAAGATCACACTCGGCTGAGCAGCAAGCTCCACGCCGATCGTCAGTCTCTTCATCTGCTCCACCGAGCTGCCCCGGATGATCTGGTCGGCGATGTCTTCCAGTCCGAGCAGCTCAATGCACTCGTCCACCGAGTCGTACTTCTTGGCGTCCGAGATCGACGCGTCCTGGCGCAGGAATGAGCTGAAAGTCAGGGCTTCACGAATGGTGGCCGTCTCCGAGTGCACATCCATCTGCTCGCAGTAGCCTGTGCAACGGCGAATGGCCAGGTCGCGCGCTTCGTAGCCGTTCAGCAGGATCTTGCCGGTGATCTTGCCGCCGGTCTTTCGCCCAGCGATCACGTCCATCAGCGTCGTCTTGCCGGCACCCGAGGCGCCCATCAGAGCAGTCACCGATCCAGGCACAGCAAAGCCGCTGATTCCCTTGAGGAGCTCAAGCTCTTCCTTCGGGTTCTTCGGATCCGGCACGAAGTAGTGCAAGTCCTGAAACGCGACCGTCACTGGGATGAAGTTCTTTTCGCGAGTGGTCACGTCCACGACAAGGTTGTCGGTCTTCGCAGCCCTCTTGGGCGTGGCGATCAGCTTGTACGCGCCGGCTTCGTCCTCCTTGTCGACGGTTTTCGCCGAGACGTCCACGTTTTCCGGAGCTTCGTAGCGAAGGTGCTCGAGCGCGAAATACGAAAGCAGCATGAAGACAGCGTAGATGACGATCGTGTAGATGACACCGTAGACGACCCACTCCTTCCCAGTCGGGATCGCGAAGAGGCTGAGGTAGTACTGGCCCATGGTGAGTCCTCCATAGCTCGCGCAGTAGTCAACTCCGTCGTACACGCAAACGTCAAGTGCATTGGACCGGTACTGAAGGATCGCCAGCGCGCGCAAACTCCAGCTCATCGGGCTGATGTAGTGCAGCCAGATCAAGTAGTCCGGGATCTGGGCCTTGGTGACGATGAAGCCCGTGAAGATAATGAATACGAGGACAGTAACCATGCCCACCGGCGTGGCAATGCTCGAGTTGGGCGCTACAGCGGTGAGGAAGAAAAACCACATGCCCAGCGCCAAGTTGGAGAGGAAGAGGATGACCAAGAAGAGGAGGAAGGCCACTGCGTCCGCCACGAAGCCACAAACCCAGTAGACGAGCGAGCCGAAGATGATGGTTTCACCCAGCGCCAACGGGATCTGGCTGACGGAGTTGGCGACCACGTACGCCCCCGTTCGGAAGAAGTTGGCCCCGCGCTGCTTGTAGAAGATGTCGCGCTCGGCCAAGTACGTCGGGATCTGCGACGACTGGCCCATGGACAGGAACATGATGGCAGCGAAGATGATCCCCATGACGACGGAGACCTGCGTCGGGTCGAACTGGTAGAAGGTAGTGCAGTACAGCATCCCCATGACGACGATCATCATGAGGCGACCGGCAATGAACGGTTTGTTCCGGTAAGTGATCAGGAGCTGGCGCCTGAACAGCGTCCACGTATTGTCCCAGAAGGACTGGTGGAACTTGGGCATCGGGGCCATGTGCGCCTCCACATTCCTCAATAGCTCTGGCGTGTGAGGTTCCCCCAGAGCGGTCAGCATGTCCTGGTGGATGTCCGACTTCGAGAAGATCGCTGCGAATTCCCCGGCAAGACGAGGCTGCTTCGTCGGGTGGGTCTCCACTTGATAGCGGTACTGCTCTTGGGTTCCCAAGTCGAGCAGGTAGTCGGCGATATCACGTCCAGGAGGACACGAGAAGCCGAGGTTGTCGAAGTAGCGCTGCACCCGGTCGCACGGTCCGTGGTACATGAGCTCGCCTTCGTTCAGGATCATGACGTCGTCGAATAGCGCAAAAACTTCAGGTGAAGGCTGCAGCAGAGCGATGACCACCGTCTTGCGCAGCTTCTGGGCAACACTGCGCTGTGTGTTGATGATGTCGTACGTGGCCGCACTGTCGAGGCCCGTACTGATCTCGTCCATGAGCGTCACGTACTTCATGCCGAACTCCATCTCGCCGGTCGTCACGCGCTTCCGCTCCCCACCGGAAATACCACGCATCATAGCGTCACCGACGATGGTGTCCTGGCAGTTCTGCAGGCCAAGCTGCTCAATGACCACGTCCGGGTAGTGTCGAAACAATGCCTGTGCCGCCTCCAGAGCTTCCTGGTTCTCCTCGGCGGTGCCCTTGGACAGCAGTTCCTCCCCACGACGCGAGAGCTCCCCACCACAGAACGTGTGCGCGAACTCGAGCGTCTCCTTGACTGTCAGCGTGGCAAAGTGCTTGTCACGCTGGTTCACGTACGCCACGAACTGCGGCAGCGTCTTGACGATCTGCTCCCTGGACACGCCGTTGTACGTGATGTCACCTTCGATCGAGATGTTGCTGCGGATCGGGAAGCGGCCGCTGAGCATCTGCATGAGCGCCGACTTGCCCGATCCGGGCTGGCCGAGCAATAACGTGATGGTGCCTGGCCGGAAGCTGCCGCTGATGTTCTTGAGGATCTGCTTCCGCACAACGCGCTTCTTGGGGCCCACGAACGCCTTCATGACGGTGTTGGGCAGCGTCGGCAGCTCGTGCTTGGACCGGTTGTTGTCGATCACCACAATGTCGGCGGTCACCGACAGGTTGTTGAAGCGCACGTCCATCTGCGGCATCGCTCGACCCAGAGCCGCCTCCAGCTTGGCGGCCACGTGCTCGTGGAGGGCGTGTGGGCCTTCCGCCATCAGCGCTGCGCCGGACTCGTAGCCGAGCTGTCGGCGCTGCTTCTCGGCACTCGTCTCGGTCGGAGTCGACGCCATTGTGAGGAGCTGGCGAATTCGGGGAATGAACGTGTCGCTGCTGGACGAGGGCGGCGGTAATCGATCGTAACGACATGGCCGTCCCACGGAGCTGCTCGCAAGATTTGACGAGCATCAGCATTGTTGTCAATTCGACGACAACGACCATCACTCTGAAGCGCGAGAGCCAATCGCAGCGCGCGAAACCGGCATTTGAGCATCATCAGTGAAGTCTCCGGGTGGCCATAATCGGGTTGGGCACGCGTGAGCCAATGGTGGCACTGGTTGCGTGTTCGTGATGTCGCCGCCTTTGCTGGTCGTTGTGGATGGCGCATGCTTCACGCATTTGATAGCAATGCGACGCTCGAAGAGCTTCAAARGCAAGACCTCGCTTTGTGAGGGCCTTGGTCGTCGGCCTGCACGCCCAATGCCGCGCCGATAAAGCGGACATCTCCAAGACCGRCGGGAAGACTGCCTTACCRCGYGCCTTACCACGCGCGACTAGGAATGGCATCAACAAGACCGTGTTGATGCCGGCTGCGATCAGCGAAATGGTGGGCACCGCTCCCTGCATGGACTTCAGATATGCACCGGATTTGGCCGGCTTCAAGCCACATTAAGCGCTGTTTTCCCAGTTTGCAACTTCACGGACGAAGAACCTACTTTCGGCACCATTCTACTCAGCTTAGAGCAGCAGCAAGGACCTGCGTGGAGAGGACAAGGATAAAGGCATTCAAGACCAAATCGAAGAAGAAGATATGCGGCTTCCATCCGCTTTGTGAGCGAGGATAGCAGTGATGTTCTGCCCTCCCCTCATGACTGAGGGGGGGGGGTAGCATGGGGTCACTATAAAGTCGAAGGCATGCTTGAGTTTTGCGAGAGCCCCAGCAGCCTGGATTGATTGGGCCAATTCGCTACGTCATACTCAGCTAGTTAGTATGTATGCATCCCCGTTTCACCCTTCCCAGCAGGCAACTTGCTACATATAATAGCTCGGCCCCAAAGCTAGCAAATTTGTTCAGGAGTGACGACATGTGAAGTCAGCGGAAATTGCTCAAAAACTACCGTTGAATCTGCGGTAAATGCATAATTGTTTTTCATGAGAACATTTTGTTGTTTGTCGTCAACAAATCAATGCAACTACTTCCCCGTGTTAGTCAGTATTACTGCATTGTATCTCACGCGCGAGGTATTGTCGGGATGTACATGACCCGCACCTGGTGATGCCAACGCGAACATTCGATTCTAGACGACAGTCACAGTCACTTGAATGTTGTTCCAGGACAATTGGGTCACATTTACGTAAGGCTTGAATGTCGCTTCAGGCAACATTCATCCATTTTGGGATATAGTATGAGAGGCTATTAGTGTCTACGTAATTAAAACGTTATATTTGTATTGCAACTGTTTTCTGAAAATGTCATTGATGTCCAGATATGTGTTTTTATAGGATCCTCGACGGTCCCTAAAACTCTGGATATAAATATCCAGAGAATACTGATGATTTTTCTAGGATTTTGAGCACAACAGGGTAACGAGTTTCTTGAACAAGGGCCTTAACGTACGCCCTTCTCGAATTGTGAACCTTTGTCCCAGGATCGGCTAGGTACAGAATTCTTGCAGCAACAGCACGCCTGTACAGGTTCGCAGCTGATTCTGTAGGCAGGCGAGTAGTAGTCTCGTTTTGTGCATT
>KV731704.1:2936-13874 GCA_000500225.2 Phytophthora pinifolia
ACATAGGATTTTCCTTGGTGAGTGGCTGAGTCGAGGGCAATTGAAATTGCCCATGCCGTCGGGAGCAGACTTGACAGGCACTGGAGAGAGACAGCACAAATTATGCGGGCGCAGCGAGCCGCCACCGCCTCAGTGCATCCACGGAATCGCCCAATTCCAGTCTCTTCTTTCACATCATCCATCAGGCTGGACAGCATTCGAAAACTAGCTCCACGACTCATGAATCGTAGCGCAAGACGGAATCGTGACGGATTTTTTCGTTTATGTGATAGCTGTCGTCCGCAAGCTTGAACACAGCAAGCGCTCGCTGGCGACTCTCACAGTTTTGGCTAACATCGTCTGGATGAAAGAGAAGTTCACCAACGATGACGTCGATTAAAGGGGCAGCGATCACAAACTCGAGTGGACTCTCGCCTTCGAATGATGCTGGAAGGGTCTCAATATAGGGAACTGCGATAGAAGTAAAAAATGATGCTCGTTCGGTTGCCGACAGCTCCTGGTACTCCTCCCATTTCTTTGGGTGCTGAGACTTGTGATGCTTCGAATATAAATCACAGCGAAAGGTGCCCTTGTTCCACATCTTCTTAGTCGACACAGCAGCTCGTTCTTTTCCAGTTGATACAATCATAGTTGGACCAACCTCTCGTCCAAACGTGAGGCAAAAACGGCAGGAAACGGTCTCTACCTTACGACTTGTAGGATTTACAGAGACAATCTTCAATCCATACTGCTCCACGTGGTGAGTCACAAATGTGTCCTTCATCTTCGCTCTTTTCGTGCGCTTTTAGGCTGGTTCTCCATCGAGCGTCAGCTGTGTGCTCATTGCGTGTGGGTCGTTGTGCATCGTCGACGATGTTGCTGTGAGAGCAACAACCAAGATAAGGCTGTCTGTCCCCACTTCGATCTAAATCTGGCTCAAGCCTCGAAGTGGTGAAAGTGGGTTTCTGTACCCATGTTCCCACTTTAGTAGTGGTCTGCACATGAGCAATGGAATGACGCCAGTAACATCACTGTACGCCCCTGTAACTCAGAGCCAAACGAACAGATCAAGAAGGCCATTGCCACTCTGTTGGTCTCTTCGAAAACTGAAACAGATTGAGAGCGGCAGTTAACGCATGCGCATGGTAAGCCTTCACTCCCAGCGACTAGTTGTCTGTGCAGCGGAAGAAATCTGATTACTCGCGGGCCACAACATAATGGCTAAGTGCAAGCACCTATAACCGCGTGCTCTTGCAGTCTGCCGCTAACAACAGCACACCTAGACTGCTACTTGCACCTATAACCCAAGTAATGCAGCAGTTAACCCATCCAAGCGATAGTTGATCTAGCGGAGCGAACTTAGCTGTACTCGGACCCCGTCCGTTCTGTAACTACTGGTAGTGCTAAATTGGCGTGGTATTTTACCAGTTGGATGCTGCAGCTCGTACCTGCAAATCTTCAGAAGCATCACACATAGTGAGCACCCATCAACTCATCTACTGGAGCACACACGAACCTTCAGATCAACTCATCAACTCATCAACCCATTGCACCATGTAAGCGAGCTTAACTGCCGTAGTAGCCACTAGAACACTCGGCAGGAATGCAGCGCGTAGCTGCTCCATCAGCTGGGTGTAGGATGTGAAGCATCCGGGAGACGTAGTCTCCATGGTCATCGCCCATGTCTTGGCACGCATGTCAGGAGCGTTGCCGAAACATAACGTATAGTCTCGCATTAATGCACACGCGGTCGACGTGGTTAGCGTGAATCGTAAACCTAGTCCTAATTAACGTATGATACCATTTAAGCCTCCACTCGACCTGCTATATTAGATACGTTTGCCTGCGATCCTTTCGAAACTGCAATACCGTATACAAAAAGGAGAAGATATAAGACCGACTCATTCAAAAAAATGTTTAAATCGATCCTCGAGCGACCGTCCCAGTGCCAAAAGCTTTGTCCCCACCAGTAATTGTTGCATCACTTCTGAGCCACGACGCCCTCATCGATGAGCCGCTTGGTCACCTGCTTCTCGACATAGGCGAAGAGCTCGGGAATGTGGTCTGGCAGCTGGCACGACACGAAGCATTGGCGGCCCGTGCGGCGTGCGAGCCGCTGCGCCATCTGCTGCTCCTCCATCTCTGGCGCCCCCACGACGGCCGTGACCAGCGGCATGGGGCTGTAACGTGTGGCAATTGCCGTGGACAGAGATGCCATTCGCGGCGCCGCGCCCGCTACGCCCATCCACACGAACACGCAGCCTTTCAGCAGCCAGAGCTGAGTCAGGAAACTTTGGTCCAGCAGCGAGCCCGGCATCTCGATCACACGCAGTCCTTCTTCACCCAGATGAAGCTGCTGCAGCGACGCATCCACGGCTAGAGAGGGGAGTTAGTGAGGGCGAGGACAGGCCGGGAGCCACGCAGCCAAAGCTCACCTTCTGTCATAGTAATCTGGGGTGAAGTACCGTACTTTGTGAAATGTATTGTCCGTAATACGTGTTTAACGGGATAGGCGAAGTATTCGGTTCAAGTTTTTATTAGTTTTTTATTAGCATTACTCTACCTGTCCGCCTCGCCATCCATGGCGACCCCGCAGCCCTCGGAGGCGGAGGCCAGCAGCTGCGATGCCAACTCGTCCGCGCAGTCGTCACGCTCTTCCTCTTCTCCCTCCTTCGACGTCGACACGCCCAGCCAGGTCTCCAGCTACTTCCAAGCGTTGCGCTCGCCACTTTCATCCAATGGTCGACGCCACCAAGCACTGCACAGCCCACCCACAAGCGAGAACGAGGCCGCGAAGTCACCCCGACCGCCAGTTTTGTCCAGCTACGAGGTGCCGCCTGCCGAGACGACGCCTTCCAGCCGCCGACAGGCCTCTGCCAGCTCTGCAGGACGCACACACGGCTCGAGACACTCGGAGGATCATTTGGAGGCCCACAGCAATTGGCACAAAAGAACAGCACCTTCGAACGTCTCGGCCCACTTTTCCAGACCGTCCACTAGCTCCAGGACGCAAGGAGGGCAAGTGAGCTGCAACGTGGACATGGCAGCCATGGGAGCTGCTCCTTGTGGGATGATGAATTCGATGTGTCCATCGGGAAACTACTATGTGGACGCCAGTGGCCAGCTGAGGATACGCAAAGTCTGGTGGTGCTACGTGCGCATCCGCCGCGTGCTGTGGTGCGTCTTCCCGTGGCTCAAGCGAGACAGCAACACGTACTTGTGCGCCAGGATGGTGGCCAACTCGACGCTGATCGTAGTCGTGCATTTCGTCAGAGAGTTGCTCAACCGTCTCGTCGTGCCAGCCATTATAAAGCACCAGGACCAAGGCGCGGGGCCAGACGCCAAGGAGAATTGCCACACGCACTCGATCGACTTCCTGGGCGTGTACGTGTACTCGCTGCTGGCGAACGTGCTGCTGTGTCTTCCGGCGCTCAACTTCAAGGCTTGTCGACTGTTCCGCCGAGCACGAAGAGATTACTCGACAGTCAGCACGACCTCCAGCAGTGGCGAGCCGTCCGCTGTCGTGGCTCCTTCGTCGACGGTGTCCGACACATCCCAGGAGCAGCAGCGCTTCGAGAAGACGTATTTATTCACGCTTTGTGAGCTCATCGTGGTGCTGGAGATCCCGTACCTGATCTCCATGTTGGTGCTCATGGTCGTGCCATCGGATTCCGGCAGCATGACCGAGATGCTCTCAGCCTGCGACCGCCAGCTTGCAACGGGGTACTTCCTCATCCTGGTGGGCGTCGAGCTGGTGGCAGTGCTGGCCTATTTATTGCGGTGGAGGCAAATTGTGCTTTTCCACCGGCTGCACCAGCACTTTCTCTTCCAGCGCGGCTACGTCCCAGGCCACTCGCGCTTCGACTACATCGAGCGATCGTTCGCAACCCCGCTGTACGCCTGGCTACCTTCGCCGGTGTGGGCTTTCTGGCGGCGCTGCAAACGGCTGCGTCGTGCCGCACGTGGCAATCGCTATGGCGGCACTCAAGAGGACCGACACGCTGTACCATTGGGCAGCGCCAAGAAGCAGATCCACTACGTCAAAGTCGCCTTGTACAGTGCAGCGAAGCGTGGAGATGTTGACCAAGTGCGGGCACTTCTCGAGACGGCCGTGAGCATCTCGGGGCCGGAATTCGCAACGGAGTGGTATGAACCGCGCGTGTGGAAGCTCGGCGACTGGGTGCTGCTCGCCTGTGGCCAACGGAACCCACTGCATGTGGCCGTCGCCTTTGACCAGATTGAAGTCGTCCGCGAGCTGCTTGCCGATGGCCACTTCGATGTCCAGCAGCTCGACAAGCTCGAGCTCTTGCGCCTGGATCTCGCGTGGTTGTACCGACTGATGTTTCGCCTCCTCTTCTTCGTGGCTCGTCGGTCTAGTGCCGGCGTCGTTGCGAGTGCGTCTGCAGGTGGAGGCGCAGGGAATGGAGGCGCCGCCCCTGGCCTCGCCAGCGCCTCGCATCCGTTTGGCCCTGTCGGGCTGCTTCAATCGACGCTGTTGACCCCTCTTCACGTGGCTGTAACGTTGGGCCACGTGGAGCTGACGTTGCTGCTGCTGCGTTATGGTGCCAAGCCTGACGCGCCAGCATTGTCCACCCATCCACGCTTCGCCACGCCCCCTTTGTACTGGGCTGTGAACAAAGAATGCACTCGGTTGTTGCTGGATGCTGGCGGGAACCCTCTCGCTCTTCCCGGCGAAGCCGATGGCCTGCTGCTTACTGCTTTTGAAGTGGCGCGGATCGCAGGCAATGCAGCTGTAGCGCGGCAAATGGAGAAATACGGCGGAGATGTGACGCTTACTCCGCTTCACGACGCCTGCGCTTGCGGACGTCGGCATGAAGTGGCTTTCCTGCTGGAGCATGGGGCGGATCCGGACACTCTCGGCGAACAAGTCGTTGGGTGTTTCCGCCGCACCCCGCTTCACTGGGCGGCGATGCGTGGCCACGCGCGGATCATTCATCTCCTGGTGCGATACGGAGCTAACGTGGAGGCGCGGGACGTGTTCGGCCGGACTCCGCTGGCCTGGGCTTGTGTTCTGAACCGTACACGCGCTGTCGAAGCGCTGCTGGAATGCGGCGCCGATGTCAATGTACGCGACGCGCAAGGAGACCCGTTGCTCTGCATTTGCGCTGCTGGCGCGTGCGCTTCCATCAAGCGAGGCGCGAAAAGTGCCGCAGGCAAGCGCGACAAGCTCGGGGACGATCACGTGCAGGACGATGAATTCGACGACGGTGGCGACGAGGAAGGAGGCATTGGCGCGATGCTCAGCGGCACGAGGTCCTTGGCTCGCGGACTGGATCCACGTATCTTCCAGCGATTGCTCGACCATGGAGTGGATCTGCAGGCGACTCGGACGAGCAATGGCGATTCCGCTCTCCATGTCGCGCTCCGCCGTCGCAACCAGACGGCGGCTGTGCTCTTCGTGCGCGCCGGTCTGAGCCTTACGGCGGTTAACCTTCTCGGCCAGCGTGCGATTGATTGTGCCCGCTCACCGGCCCTGCGCTTCGCAGTGAAGAAGGAGGCTGGCCAACGCGACGTCATGATCAGCTACAGCCACGCCCACGCCCCGTTGGCTCGCAAAATTCGCGATGCTCTTGAACGTCAGCAGGTGACAACTTGGATCGATTCGATGGGTCCCACAGGGATCACGGGCGGCGCCGTGTGGCGTCAGGAGATCGCGCGTGGGATTCAGAGCAGTGCGCTCGTTCTGGCTCTACTGACGAAAGACTACCCGCAATCCCAGTGGTGCATGAAAGAACTGGCGTTCGCCAAGATGCAGAACATCCCTGTCGTGGCCATCCAGTGCGAAGATATGGAGATCTCCGAGGAACTCCAGGTGTACTTGTGGACTCGCCAAGTGATCGACTTCCGACCAGCAGTGAAGCACCAGGACGCCGCTCCCGCGTCGGAAGACCATGGCGATGGAAGTGATGGGAAGCGTCCGCTCTTGACAAGCTACAGCTCGAACACGATGGAGGACACGGATTCTCGTGAAGGCGAGTCGGGCTTCCAGAGCGGGAATGACAACACGAACGAGCTGACCAACACACTGGGAAAGCGCGTGGCGAGCAACCTCGAGCTGGTCCCGGACTACAACGACGAGGCCTTTTGTCACTGCCTTCGCATGCTTCTGGATGGTATTCAAGACCAGATCGAGGAGCACCGTGCTCGACTAGCTCGACGCCAGCAGCAACAAGTCCAGCTCCCTGGTCATGATACGGATGGCATAGCCGGAGGCGAAGCGGACAACGTTCCATCCCGCCGTAAGAGCGGACGCAACGACGGTGACTGCTGTCCTTCGGAAGAGGAGGTATGCGGAAACCCTGCTGCGTCTAGAAATCCCAGTGAGTGTGAGGATCCCGACGCTTCGAACGCGCAGATCAGCTTCCCAGAGGGCCCTCTCAATGTGCCGCTCTATCGCCCATTACGAAGGATCGATTCGCTCGCGTCGTCTCTGGCCTTCACTTGTGCCACCGACTCGTTCGTGTTCATCGCCCACGGAGATTTCCATCGTTCCTTCTGCCTGCGTTTGCAGAAGTCGCTGCTCCAGCAAGGCGTTCGCTGCATCGTGGACCAGACCGTCCCCGCCGTGCAATACACGCACCAGTCGCAACAAGCTGCCAGCACCGAGGCTCAAACTGGGGGCTTCGGCGCCGATTTGGGCGACGCAGACCAACAACTGGGGCGACTGCCGGTTCAAGCACGACAACTTGCTGCGAAGGATGCGATCATCGCGTGTTCTGCTGTCCTCGTGGTGCTGTCGCCGCTCTCGGCGAATTGCGACCTGTTGGCGGACCAACTTGCTTTTGCCGAGGACCGCGGGAAGCTGTTGGTGCCGATTCTGCTGTCGTTGCACAAGGTGGACCTCGCGAAGCGCTATACCTTTTCGCGTAGTATGGTCCATCATTTCAACGTTTCACTGGGCTTCGAGCAGAGCATCGAGCAGCTCACAAACCATCTGCGAGTCCAGCAGCAAAGCGACGCTCGACAACGGCGTCTACAGCGTCGCCAGCAAGAGGACCCGGGCGATATCACCGCAGGCTTGGGGGCGATGGCAGTCTTGTCCCCGGTGTCGTCCACTTCCTCATCCCTATCGCGACCGTCTTCTCTGGCGGCCTACACGGACGTTGTGGAAGTGCAGTCGCCGTTCGACGACGAGCTGCTCTCTACAGACCCGTCGCTGCTGTTACCAACGCTGCCTGTGAGAGCTATCATGGCTTCGCCTGCGGGGCTCAACGCGGGAAGTCGAGGAGGCTCGAGTACAAGCTTCGGAGGCCACGGATGGAGTGAACCCGATATCCTCGAAGCAGCTCGTCGCGACGACACCCAGCAAGGCCATCTGCACCATAACACCAGCAATCGGTCACGTACCGGGTCCGGAGCTTCCGTCACTAGCGGCAGAAGGAGTCGGGAAAGCAGTCTGCGGCTAACTGGGTCAGCGCGTCAGCAGCACGTCGAGGGTCTCGTGTGAAGGCACTTCCTGGGCCTACAAAGAATCAAAACCACCAGCAAACTGAAAAAGGGGAGCCACAAATTGCGTCAACTGCGCTATACTAGGGAACTGCCGCACCAATAAAGACCGCACACAGTTCAGAGCCGCATTGCCTACCTTGGCTCTCTAGACGTGCTTGGGCCTCTTGGTCCTCGCATCTTGGAACGTCGTCATGCCGTGACCGCTGCCCACAACGCCCACGCGGCCCTGCACCGTATCGGGCGAAGCAAACATACTCGAGCCGCGCTTCGACAGCACTCCGCTCACCCCTTTCTTCAGCCCTTTCTTCTTGGCCTTGTATTGGAAGGCCTTCCAGTCGTGCTGCTTGATGTTGCGCTCGTTGTCAATGTTCTTGTGCCGGTTAAGGCTCTTGATAGCGCGCAGTCGTTTCCGCTTGCGCTCCTTCTCGTCCTCCGTGTCCGTGGGTAGAATGTGCAAGTTCTCAGGCACCTTGATGGGCTTGTGGATCACCGCAGGAGCTACTGCGGGCGCTGTGGCAACAGCAGCAGCAGGATGCGCCTCAGCGCCATCAACTGCGTTAGTAGAGTCAGTCTGAGCGGCAGCAGAGCCTACCTGCTGCGTCTCCGGAGCCGACCTCAAGTACTCGTACGGCACCTCCTCCGAGTTGCCGTAGCCTTCAAAAAGCACCTGGAAGCCAAGGGGCGTGACTGCAGTGACCGAGCACGGGTACACCACTGCGTCCGCGTAGTACTTGGCCCGGCACTTGAAGCCCTCCGTGATCACCTCCTTGGGCGGCAGCTTGGCTGCTTCTTCGGCGTCCACCTCCACGGCTCGAAGAGCCTCCTCTTTCAGCTCCGCAGTGGTGCCGAAGCCCAGGAACTTGACGTTGAAGCTGGCGTCGCTCGTCGTCGACTCCACATAGGCTGGGTACCACACGCCCTGCTGCAGGGCCTCCACCACTGAGCCCGGCGCGAACTTAAGCTCTGCAGAAGGACACACAATGAGACTCCGAATTAGAGAGCATTTAACCTCGAATTAGCGAGCATTGAACCTCGTACCTTGCGCGGGCACCTCCTCATGTGTTGAGTCGTTCGCGGACGCTGCAGTCACTCTAAGGTCGATCTACAGAGCGAATTAGCGACGAATTAGCAGCGACAGAGGTGGAATTAGAGGCTGAAGCACACGCACCGTCTCCTTGGTGAGCTGGATGACTTCCACGAGGTCCTTGGCGATGCCCAGGAATTCGGCATTTGTCGGGTCGCTCTGCAGCAGCTCGTGGATGCTCTGCAGCTGCTCCGTGAATGTCACGAGCCGCGTCTCCAGCTCCGCCACACTCGTGTCCGTCGCCATGATGTCGCTTTCTTTTGCTTCGCCCGGTAGATGTGGTGTGAACCACTTCAAAGATGAAGAAAATATATTGTGTCTAAATAAGTACGTGTCCACCAAAATAATCAATTGCTCAATAATTAAAGCCCCATACTACTGTATTTGTCGGGAAAAAAATATTGGCTGAAAATAAAGCAAAAATAAAATCATCATCAGTTTTTTTTTCTCGAGGAGCTCACGGTAGCACAAGAAGAAGCATAAGGTAATTAATTACGCGAGCAGCTATTCTCTAGTTCACAGAAACCAAGTTGGCAGTGCAGGGCGTGGTAACGGTATAACATATATTTTCTTCTTGCTCTTACATTATTTGTTATAGGTTTTGAGTTTCACCAGAAGGGGTGTCACCCTTACGTATCCGATGTATTGGGGGTTCTGCTCAAAAGTTTCAGGGTCGATTGCCGGCCAATCGCCGGACCTAAGAATCGACTTTAATTATGCTATTTAGTAGTAAGAGAAAAGGGCAAAAAAATGTGCCCATTAGCACGGAAACCTACAGGCTGCAATCCAAACGGAAGCGGCAATGGCAGTTGGTGGCAATCGCCAACACGGCGCTGCAGGAGGCAAATGTGGGGACCTTCTCCCTCATCGCAAGGAAGAGCAAGAAGCAACCGGGCTTCACGCCTTGTGGCACCGTACCCGGCGCGGAACTTAGTTTCAACGGGCTCACCGCAGCTGAATTCACCACTGACTCATCTGGAGGACTCCCTGCTTCAGGCCACGGATCGCTCGCCAAGTCTTAACGGCGATCGTACATCATTTGAAACAACTGATCGTCTGACACCACCATCTTCCAGCTCAAGGTGTATCCCTCCGCCTCGTAGGTCACCTCGGCTGGCATCAAGTACCCCTGCACCACCAGCAGAAGCTCCCCAGGCAGTACAGGTGCTTGAAAGCCATGAAGGTGGAACGCATGTTCGTAGATCACCCTGTCTACTGGAGCAATCACCAAATCAACCAATAATATGCGTCTGTCGATTGCGCGGCGGTTTCATGAATCCATCGGATATGGTAAATTTGAGAGGACATCAGAATATCACTTGAGCCGAATGTCTCACTCGATCCGACAAATAAGGTAAAGTAATTTCGGTACCGAGTAACCTTAGTTATGGCGAGCTGTTTATTATGCCATACGGTCCCTCTAAGATCTAAGCTGTACACGCTTTGTTATGAGAGACATGTACTTTCTCACTGTTTCCCTCACTTCTCCATGTTAGGTTCCAACAATGCCTTGCGGTTTACTCCGTGTATTTCGTACTGTTCTCGATCTACCATGTATCTGTCTAGCAAGGCTACCTTGTAATTCCCTCGGCCTACTGGATACTAGGAGGTACTGCATCTACAGCAAGGGCATTACGGGTCTAAACAGTCGGATCAAGTACTACCAACGCAACCTCGACTCAAAGGAGCTGTTGCTTGTCCTTTTGACTGGGCGTCCTGATCCAACACCTCCCCCACAAGCGACAGCTCCCAGATCGTCACCTGGTATCGAGTACTAGACCACACAGGTCACGCTTGCGTAGGAGTTCCGTGCGGGTCAGCGCCTTCGTCATCAAGTCAGCCGAGTTGTCTTGCGTTGGCACGTACTCGAGTGCCATGACGCCCGTCTTCCAGGCGTCCTTCAGCGCGTGAAATCGAATGTCCACTGCCTTCTGAGCGTCCGAGCTGCTTTCCCTCTTGATCCGATGAAGGGCAGGTTGGTTGTCTACCTGCAATGTGATCTGCACTGCGGCATCTTGGCTGGCGAGTATCTCCGCCACCACAAGCTGTATCCTCTCGGCTTGCTGCAGCCCATCATTGGCAGCGATGAACTCCGCAGTGGTGCTCGAGAGGGCCACCACGGTCTGTTTGATGGAGCCCCAATGCACTGGGCACCCAAACAGGAATGCCATGAAGCCGGAGATGGACTTGCGATCGCGAAGGTCGTTTGCCCAATCCACGTCGGTCGCCACACGCAGGCCGTCTTCACTGGCACTCTAGACTCCGTGTTTAACCCAAATACCTCAGAAAGTACTTGGCCGCATCCCAAGCAGCCTTCTTTGGTGCCGAGCAATGCCGAGCGAGCTGGTTGACGGCGAAGGCGATGTCTGGGCGCGATACGCGAGCGAGATATAGCAGACTCCCAA
>KV731705.1:2159-18447 GCA_000500225.2 Phytophthora pinifolia
ACTCTTGTTAGAGGTACAAACGAACGGTTTGTACGATGATAAAAACACGCTAAGAGGTACAAATATATGTAAAACTTCGATTGTAGGCGAAAATCAGTACAAGAACGATACATAAGTGATGTCTGTGGGATTAATAAAATACGCCAAATTTAGAGACAGCAGGTCGACTCGCGAAACCTAAGGTCAGCGGTTCGGACCGTGCGTTGACCGTGGTTTAACCGTGGAGTGAGTTGGCTCGCCACGCCGAACCTAATATGGCTACAAAAATGTTGTACGAGCGTACAAAAGACTTGTTAACTAAGTATTTTCATGATCCGGTTAATCTACCTGGCTCCACTCTCGGTCTCCAGCGCACGCTTTGAAAAGGTATCGGAAACGAAAGTATACTAACACAGTGCGTCGTATGTCTGGCACTGGTGTGCCGCGAACTTGGCATTCGAAGAAAATTGCGCAGTAAAGCGTTCGGAAAGCTTGAAAGAACCGACGCATCTGCTCAGACTGAAGCGTAATCTGAATGATCTTGGAATCGTCGACGAAACGGTCGAGGAGTTGCCTTTGCAGCTGCAAAACGGCCTAAGTACAGGCCCAAGTCTCTCCTCTACTGTCCGAGTAGAACGTCGTTCGAACTTGAGACGTTAAACAAGGTTGTGTACATCGCGCAGTACAACTTTTTATCTGCACGTTACAAAGCACACAGACGTTAGTACAGTTGGTACAAACTGGCCACAGCTACGAGCATAGAGCCTTACCAGTTGTCTTCTGAAGATACTTTAGTATGAGCCGAGGTTTGGAGCCAGCTAGCCGGAGCTCGTTGACAAAATCGATGACGCCTTCATCGCGAATCCGACGCTGTGTGGGGTAGTTCTGGAACACGTCTCGTCGGATGGCGTGGTCGTGAGCGGTTACACACCGGCTCACCTTTACCTGGAGGGCGCGACGAGACTTGTTGTACATGAGCGTGGCTGAGAAGGAGGCCTTGCATTCCGTGCTGCGAACGATGTGTCCGCTTCGTTGACCTTTGCCGTGCGCCCTGCGATCCTTTGCGTGTGTACACTCGAACTTCTTGTAGTACGGGCCAGCATATTGCGGATGCAGCTCTTCAGAACTCCATACCTCCTTTGCCTCTATATTTTTGTTCCGAGACTCCGCGGTTGTGGAGGATCGAACCCTGAAGAGTTGGCTTGTACTTCGCTGGTACTCGTTCAGGAACGCCTCGAAGGTCTCCCAGCTTTCATGCCACTCCTGGCAAATGGGAGGGCACTCAACTCGCACAAGTGGAGTATCCTCTTCGCTTGGGGAAGGGTCTCCGGACGAGTTTAGAGGCATTTCTACGCAAAAACACGCACTAAAGAGGCGGTGGATGAGAGGAGCAGATACACGAAACCCATACGTACGAAGGAAGGAATGGCTACAGCACTATATGGTGCCCGGATCCGAGGGGGGCGAGTGATTGAGGCCGTGGAGTGAAGAATTGATCGATCGAGGGAGAATACAGACTGATTCGAATAGTCGACGGGCGCAACGATATTTTTTAAAAATCGAAAGGAGAATTTATATTACAATGGATATCTTCGTTTGTACCTCTAGTCAATGCCAAATGGAAATGGTTGTTTTGAATCGAGAATTTTCTAGAGGGTATCCATTGGTATACGCTAAAGTATACAAGTAGCCAACCTGCAATAATTCGGGGGGAGATGGTGTAGTATATGCGGAGTTCTGCGGTCAAGACGCCGGGTTGCGCTACACGTTGCTCATCTACTTCTGTGGTGGATTGGCAACTGTGTTTCCCAACACGCCTCAGTAGATTCTGACTTCTCCCTGTTCGGATGCGAGAAGACTGACAGGCGAACCGGACTGACCGATCTGTCCCTTGAAGGCATTCTTCATTCGAAGCAGTGGCGGAAATTGAAGATGGTTACCCAATACTAAGACTTGATATATATATACTAAGACTTGATATATATATATGGTACACTTTCACCACTTCTTGAGTCACTTTCTGGAAAGTCCCACATCTTTGCATCAGCTCGCCTCGAACTTGGCTTTTGTATGTTGATGGCGATTTATAAATTGGCGACATAACGTCAGAGGCGAAGACCATCACTCTCCCGCGCCCATGTTCGACCCGACCGCCACCCGCACGGGCAGCCTGGAGGCGCGCCAGCGCGTGGCGCAACTGCAGCTGCAGGCGGTCACCAAGCACGTGATCGCCGTGGGGCGCGTGGTGCACAGCTCGTACTGCGATCACTCGGGCTGGGGCTTCAAGCAGGGCCGCATCATCAAGAGCTGGAAGCGCCGCTACTTCGTGCTCAAAGGCCGTGAACTAATCTACTTCGCTGAGCGCTCGCCCAGCGGCAAAGGAATCGACGAGAAGGGTCGGCTGCGTGTGAGCGGCGTCGAGTTCACGCCCGAGTTCACTAATGCGCTGCTGGTGCGCGGCGAGCTCAAGAACCAGGCGGTCAAGATGCAGGTGGACTCGAACGAGGCCAGTGACGAGTGGTTTACTAAGATCTCGGAGGCTCTGAGAGCCGCAAGGGACGAAGCCATGGCTGCAGGTGACAATCAACGAGAAGCTGGGGCTGGAGCGGTGGCCATGAAGGGCTGGCTGTTGAAAGAGGGGCAGAACTTCAAGACGTGGAAACGCCGCTACATGACATTGACTGGGAGGGTTATTCAGTATAGGGCGCAGCCCAGTGAGAAGCCGCTGGGCGAGACGAGGGTCAATGCCGTGAACATCAACCCGTCCAGACCGTTCGCGCTGGATATTTACTCGGACCACAACCGCATCTTGAGGATCGCGGCCGACAGCTTTGCGGACATTGAGGCGTGGGACCACGCGTTTGCCAAGGCTACAGGCAAGCGGCCGTGCTTTGGCGACCCGTACGCGGGACAGGAAGCGCCGTTTTTGGGCGAGACGTTCGAGGAGAGCGTGTTGTGTGAAGGCTGGCTCTACAAGAGGGGCCAGCGGTCCACCGAGTGGCAGCGACGATACTTTAAGCTCAAGGGGTACAAGCTGCAGTACCAGGATGGACCTGGGGAAAGTGTACCCAAGGGCGCAGGCACAATAGTGGGACTCAAGCTGGGCGAGACCGGATCAAACTGTGTCTATGTCCAGCTCCAGTCGGGCCGCGTGCTCTGTGTGAGTGCAGACAGCCAGGCGTCGGTGGACAAGTGGGTGAAAGCGATCTGCGGGCTGCTAGATAAAGACCCCGACACGCTGGAGAAAGAAGCCCCGACCGCTGCAACACCAGCGGTTTCCACGGGCGCCAGCAGCAGCAACCTCCTGACGCGCGCGGTGAGTCGGGCAGGTTCCAATGCCAGTGTGCCGCCAGCGATCGGATCGAGCAGCGGTCTCAGCGGTAATCGGTCAAGTCTCAGCGGCACCGGTGGCTACTTGGAAGGCTACGATGACACTCCAGAGGCGGACAACAAGGCGGGGCCGCTGCTGCGCGACTCTAGCGGCAGCTATCGGTCCTCTTTCGGTGGTAGCAGTCACTCGGCGTCAACCACACCCAGGGCTTCCACGACTGGGGCGCCGCGTCGATGCGGATGGTTGCGCAAGGAAGGAGCTCGAGTCCGCTCCCTCAAGCGCCGCTACTTCATGGCCGACGGGAACAAGCTCTACTACTTCGAGCAGATTGGCGAGGCCCCGCGTGGCAACGGCATCGTCAAGAGCGCCGTCCCTAATGAGACGTACCCGAACTGCCTGGATTTCAACCTCACGTCGGGCCGCACACTGCGCGTCGTTGCTGAATCCCCTGACGAGATTCGTGCGTGGCTCGAGCATTTCGACGAGAGCATCCCGGATGGCGAGAACACCGAGGAGCGCCGCAGTGCGCTGGAGAGGCGATCGGTTGGTGCCGGCGGGGAGGATCCTGTCTCGGAGTCGGGCACGGGCTGGCTGTTGAAAAAGGGCAAGAACTTCAAGAACTGGAAGCGCCGGTTCTTCCAGCTGGAGGGGAAACAGTTGTCGTATGCGAGCGCGCCCGACGCGCCAGCTCTTGGGCGCGGCGTAGTGGACAAGGTCGCGATTGGAAACGCTCGGCCATTCTGTCTGGATGTGCGCTTTCAGAACGGGCGATTGATGCAGGTTGTGGCGGCGAACGAGGGGGAAATGGTGGCCTGGCACCGCCTCCTGCAAGCTGCCGTGCTCTCCGAGCCGATTGAAAGCGATTTGGAGCAAGACACGCAGTTCGATTTCGATGACGCCGAGGAGGACGCGCAGCTTGAATCCATCCACACCGTGGTGACGGCGGCCACAGCGTTCAAGCGCGGCTTGTCGAAAGCGTCGTCGACAGCCAGCACAGCCTCGAGTGGTGGGAACTCCGTGCAGAATGCAGAAGCCAAGGTGAAGCCTGTGACCCAGCGCGCGGACGAGTTGGTGAGGACGACGAACGAGCGAGCAGAGGCGGCTGCGAAGGCCGTGGCTGCAGCTGTGGCCGGGGCAGGCCGGCGGTCGCTGCGGATGGGGACCGCCGAGACGCAGGAACCCGTCGTGTGCAGCGGGTGGCTGCGCAAGGAAGGAGGCACGGTCAAGAACTGGAAGCGGCGCTACTTCACGCTGCACGGCCCCACGCTGTGCTACTTCAAGAGCGACAACGGGGCCCTGCTGCGCAGCTTCACGGTGTGCCACGTCGTGACCCTGCGCACGAGGCGGCTGTGTCTCGAGATCACCACGGAGGTGGGGCGCAAGCTGCTGGTGGCGAGCGAGACGCAGGCCGACCTGGACCGCTGGCTGGACCACCTGCACCGCGCCATTGCGGCGGAGAAGTGCAAGAAACACGGCGCGGACGCCCCGCAGTGGGCCAAGGAGGCGCCCGTCGCCGCCGCGCCAGTCGCGCTGCCAGTGGAAGCCCCCGATCGTGGAAGCCTGACGTACAAGGTGCTGTGACTCGGGAGAAAAGAGCGCGTTTAACCTTGTGCATGAATCTGTTTGTCAGGCAGGCGCCTTGCGTGCTGCTTCCAAATTAGACCCACCCACCCATAAATTTGTGCATTGGAAGTTAAGTTATGGGTGGGTTTCATTCGTGTCAACACTGTTCGGTGTTGGATGAGTGGACCAATTCTTCCGTGAGCCCATTGGGCAGCAGGTCGGCAGCGAAGCCGTCGTAGGCGTCTGCCAGGCTTCTGTCAATGAAGATTATAGGTGCCGCCGTGGCGAAGACACCTTCAACGAGGACGAGCGAGCGGTAGGAATCCGGGAACAGCCGACGTACGAGCCTCATTCTGACGCCATTCCTGCGACGTCAAGCTGCGTGATGCCGCATCACTGATGCGGCACAGTCGAGGAATGCAGGTCGTTTGACGGATCCCATAATCAGATGTCCAAGAGACCAGAGCCTTTCAGTCTCGAAATTGACGCCAAGGGCGCAGACGCAAGTGGACCTGCAGCCATGGAGATCCCACGCATCGCGCACGACGAGATGCTGCACCGGGTGGACGGCCCACAGGAGGAGCACCTGCTCGCGGTGCGGCGCGCAAGCGTGAGTCCGCGACCTTGCGCGCCACTAAGCGGCTCCTCCACGCCCACCAAGCTGCATGGCGAGCGCACGCCGCTTCTGCCGGTCGCTGACAAGATGGACGTGCTGCTGGACAAGGAGGAGAAGACAGCGGCTGCAGCCGACAGCCAGCTCTCGACCTGGGAGATCGCCACCGTGGAGACCCGACGGCTACTGGCCGTGGCCTTCCCCATGATGCTGGCCGTGATGCTCGAGATGCTGCCGGACCTGGCGCTCAGCATGATGATGGGCCACACGGACGTGGCGCGCAGCACCGAGATCTTGGCCGCCTACCAGCTCTCCAGCCTCGTGCAGATGATGATCATCGGCGGGCTCATCATGGGCCTCTCGTCGGCCATCGACACCATGTGCTCGCACGCCTTCGGCGCCAGGAGGATGGTGGAGCTCTGGCGGATCACGCAGGCGGCCACGGTCGTCTACTTGATGTGTCTGCCGTTCATCGCACTGGTGCTTTGCAGTGGCAAGCCCATGCTCGTCGCTCTGGGCCAAGACCCCGTCATCGCCGACGTCGCGGGCCAGATGCTGCTGGTGAGCTTGCTGCTCGTGCCATTCTGCATCATGTACGCTGTCATGAAGAGTGCGTTGCAGGCGCAGAACATCGTCTTCCCCTTCGTGCTTGCCTCCTTCGTGAGCTTTATCGTGAGTTCCTGTGGAGCCTACGTCTTGGCCTTCCACACGTCGCTGGGGTACATTGGCGTCGCTCTGGGCAGCCCCATCGGGTGGCTCTTAAAAGGGGCGATGGTGCTTCCGGTGGTGCTGCGCAACCGCGTGTTCGTCGAATCGTGGCCCGGTTGGGACTGGAGCGAGGCGAGGGCGCGCGTGCCCGGCATCGGCCGACTCGGTCTCTCGAGTGTGCTCATGATGACGTTCCAGATGGTTGGCTTCTCCTTCATCTCGCTGCTGGCGGGAATGCTGCCCAATGCCGACGTCATGATCGCCGCAAACGGCATCTTCGTGTCGGTCATTGGCCTTGCGTTCATGCCACTCTTGGGCATCTGCATCGCGGGTGCTATCCGCATGGGCAACGCTCTGGGAGCTGGGCAGGCGCGACGTGCTCGTCTCATCAGCCTCATCGTAATGAGCGCGTCGCTGTCGGTCTCCGGGGTGGCCGCGGGGATTATCGCCTACATCGCAGCTCCGTACGCCCACGCCTTCACTCCCAACGCCGAGGCGACAGCCGTGGCAACGGACCTGATTAAGGAGCTGCTCCCGCTGCTGCCGCTCCTGGGCTTTGCGTTTGGGATACAGTCGGTGTTCCGCGCCTGTGGCAAGCAACTGCTCTGCGCGCAGCTCAACTTTGTGTGTTTGTTCTTGCTCGGGGTGCCACTCGGCCTGGTCTTCGCGATCAAGTTTGACGCGGGCATTGCCGGACTCTGGGCTGGTAACATGGCGGGAACCATCATCTTCGCCGTTGCTGGGGTTTTCTGGTTGCGTGCGACGAGTTGGGAGGAAATGGCGCATGAGGCCAAACACGGGGCTCACTCGGCGGACTTCGAGGATGAACTTGGCGTCGATATCGCCGTGGCTGCGTAAGGAAACCCTCTTCGCTGTCTATCAAGTATTTGTTGTTCTACCTGTCAAAGTACGAAGTAATGGCAAATCGGCAATTTGAGTTTTTTTTTGCGAGCAACATGGCAAAGTTGAATGTGATTCTTTCATTTAGTTGACTCTTTCTTCTTATATGCAGGCTGTCCCTGCTGTTCATTGTAGAGTCGTCACCTTTCGGGTCTCCTCGTTAAACGCAGATGGCTCGTGCATTGGTTCATGCGTGTGTGAGACGTCCCAAGTTGCCTTCGGTGACGGCAGGTAGCAAGCTTCATTCTTGACCTCATCGCTGGCCAACGCCCCGCACGTCGTCCGCTCCAGTGCCTGGTACGCCAGCAATGCCCAGTCAGCTCGGAATGCCAGCCAGTAGGTGCTGAAGAGCCCACTTGCGGTGAAGCCGGCGTTGAGTCCGAGCCAGAGGCCGAGAAGTCCCATTTCAAGCGGGAACGCCAGCAACAGCCCCAGCGGCACAGCCAGCAGAATGTAGCACACGAAGTTGACCTTCGCACCAAGAGCTTGAAGCCCACAGCCACGGAAAATGCCCTGGGAGACGGACGAGATCGCAGCGAAGACCTGCAGCGGGCTGGTTACGAGCAGCAGCTTGGACGTGATGGACACCACGCGCTCGTCGCTCGTGAAGGCGAATGGCAGCACTCCATGGAGCAGCAGCATCGCAGCCGACGCAACGAGAGCACAAGCTGCGCTCAAGCCCAAAGCCAACTTGGCGGTATGCCAAGCGCGCGCCGGATCGTTCGCGCCCAACGCATTGCCGACTCGGACGGACCCCGCGAGAGAGATCGCAGCGTACCAGAGCGCGCCGAGCCACCGCAGATTGGCGTAACTGGAGTCGGCACTCACGACGGCGGCAGCATGAGGAAGCATCCCCGAGCAGAGTCCAACCACTGCAAAGCCCCAGACCTCGCAGACGAACATGGCCATCCCCGAGACCCCGAGACGCAGGAACTCGGGCATGAGTCGAAGTGCCTCGGGGAGCTGCCAGCCAGGCCATTCACGCTGGAAGAGGCCGCTGCGGTACAGGTAGGTGGCCAGCACAATAGCGTAGCAGGCCATGGTCGCTGAGACGGCGAGCGCCGAGCCGGTAAAGCCCAACGAAGTCTGGAACATGAAGACGTAGAGCAGCGTGGCTTGCACGACGCTGGCCAGCAGACCGACGCCGACGAGCGGCTCCACGCGACTCTGACCCTGCAAGATCTTGCACATCAAGGCACTGACCGCCGTGAAAGGCACGCCGGGCAGTGCCAACAGCACGAGGCTGCGCACCAACTGGGCGAGTTCTCGTCGCTGGCCAGCGAGCTCCAGCAGCTCGACGCAGTACAAGCTGGCGATGGCCACCGGCGGGAAGCCGATGCAGAAGACCAGCATGCCGGTCTGGAAGAAGAGCCCGAGCTCGCGTAGCTGGCCGGCACCCACGGCCTGTGCGCAGAGCGTGTCCATGGCGGCGCTCATGGCGGCAATGAGCGTCGTGCTGGTGACCATGTTGAAGATGAGCGCCAGGCTGCGCGCCGCTATGAACTCGCTGCTGTGCGCGGCGCTGAGGTGGCCCGTGAGCACGCCGCTTAAGAAGTTGGGCGCGAAGTCCACGACCGCAAAGAGCAGCATCTGGAAGGCCAGACGCAGCAGCACTTGGCACTCGCTGCTGTGTCCTGAACGCGGGGCCTTGAGTAGCGTCTCCTCGCCCTCCACGCCGCTGCTGGGCACCACCGTGGCGTCGAACAGCAGCAGCGGTGTGTGCTCGGTCGCGATGGAGGCCGAAGGCTTGAGCGGCTCAAGCTTGGGCTCCGAGATCTGCGCGATCTTGCGTGACAGGTCGTCCCAGAGAGCGCGCGTCGACTCCGCCGTCATGGAGAGTCGTGCGGACGCGGCGGCCACAGCGCTGGCCGCTGAGCTGGCGCCGCGGGAGACACGGGGACGCACACTGCGCATGGCGAGGAATGGCCGACGGAGAGCTGCTGCGCGGAGCGGAGGAGAATGCAGAGTGCCATCGCTCGCAAGAAGAGCTTCACCAGGCAGTTGGTGACGGCATTCTCGAGCGGCCCTTCAAGATCGCTCGCTGGCGCCGCGTCACCGCCAGTTCTGATCCAAAGACACTCGTCAACGCTGGCGCAAGACTCGGAGCCTGCTCGCTGTGTCGGGGCAAGGGCCGAGGCCGATGCGACATGGAAGAGCAAGGACCTCAAGACTTTTGGAAATCGCTTCGCGCTGCCTAAACAGCGGACGACGCTCCTCGATTCAAACGTTGTTGCGACTTGATAGTTTAACCACTTCACTTGATGCTTGCCATGACATCGACGGTGCAGCGGCAACTGAGCAAAACGTTCACCGGTGTCGAGAACCATTTCACAAGTTCGCTGGCTCACCAAACTGTCAACCAAAAAAACCATGACGCGAACGCTGGCACCCGCTGCTCTGACTGGACTGCAGAACGTGGCGGTTGAATGCTCGTGGCGACCCGACTTCTCCTTTGGACCTGCTTCAGTCCCTCACGGATAAAAGCAGGCGACACTCCACCCTGCGCTCGTGACTTGCGCGCTGCCCGGTAATTGTGGCAATTCGGTGGTGACAGATCTCGCTCTCGAGCGGACCTCTCAGCGTGCCGGTCGGCCGCTGAAACGTTTGATCGTCGTCAACAAACGCAGGTGGGTGTTGCTCTTCCTTGGCTGCTTGGTGGCAAGAGCTCAAGTGAGCTGGCTGAACGAGTCAAGCTTGCCGTTTGTATGCTCACGCGAAATGGGACAAATTGCCGTGGTACGCAGAGCCGTGGTTTAACATTGAACTTCGCATCCGAGACTGCGAAAAGCAATGTCAGCATCACGTGGTGAATTCCGTCCAACCACAGCTTTTAGCTTCTCCCTTTGTTCAATCACACACTATACCGAAACTCTATTCTTTTATCGCCCTGCTTTATAGAATACGCAAAGTGCCAAGGCCGAAAGCCCCTGCCAACAAACCATTCATCCATTCGGTCAAAAAACACACAAACGCCGCGCGACGTGTGTGGCCTGTAAAGAAAGGGAGCAATCGACCATTAGCCGAACGCAGCAGAACTCGACGATGGCGGCGCTGGACGAGGACTGGGAGGAGTGGACGCCCGAGAAAGGCTCGTTCGTGCACCACATGCTGGCCGGCTCGGCCGCGGGCGTGGCCGAGCACGTGTCCATCTTCCCCATCGACACGGTCAAGACGCACATGCAGTGCCAACGCTGCCCCGTGAACGGCCAGCCGCTCAAACTGTCGGCCATGCAAACGGCCCGCAAGCTGGTGGTGGAGGAGGGGCCTCTGCGGCTCTTCCGGGGCGTCAGCACCATGCTGGGGGCCAGTCTGCCGGCCCACGCCATCTACTTCTCGGTGTTCGAGGCGGCCAAGAAGGCGCTGGGCGCAGACTCGGAAGCGCTCACGCCCATGGCTTCAGGCACCGCTGGCGTCATTGCCACGGTGTGCCACGACCTCATCATGACGCCCATGGACGTGGTCAAGCAGCGTCTGCAGTTAGGATACTACACTGGCGTCGGGGACTGCTTTAAGACGGTGGTGATTACGTGGCGCTTTTGCCTGTTGCATCGAGTTACTCGGGTTACTCACAGGCGTTTGTGTCTTGTGTCAACAGGTTATGAAGCACGAGGGCTTGCGCGCGCTGTATATTAGTTTCCCCACCACGCTGCTCATGAATCTGCCGTACAGGTGAGTGAAGGGGGTGGGTGGGGCTTGCTGGAGACGGAGAGTGAGGCTGATAGAGATGAGTGTAGTATGGTTATGGTGTCTGCAAATGAGACTTTCAAGAAGATTCTGAACCCGTCGGGCGAAATGAACGTCGGCGCGTACATGACGTCTGGCGCTGCGGCTGGAGCGTTGGTACGAGTCTGGGTGAGGTGGCAGGTGGCTCTGCAGAGGTTGACGCACCTCTTGCGAGTGTTTGTAGGCTGGCGTGCTGACGAACCCGCTGGACGTGGCCAAGACCCGGTTGCAGACCCAATCGATGATGGTGGCGGAAGAACCTTCGGTAGGGACTCGCCCCCACGCTCGCGTCAAGTCGGCTTCGATGTCGCCTCGCTTCTCGACACCAGAGCTTCAGGTTCTTGTGCATCCCGCTCCGGGCCCCTCTTTGCTTACTTTGCTCGTGTTTGTTTCATGTCGTATTCACAGTGTCCATCTCGTACCCGTTGTGCGCAGCTCCAGGCGCGCGGCGTTTCCATCACGGTGCCCCCTTCGTGCTCCATTAATGGCCGTCCGGGAGTACGTCGACTCGCCTGCTTGCCCTTTTGGCTCATGCGCTGGCGATTGCTGATCTTGTGGTGGCTTTGTGCTCTGCTCTGTGCAGGCTGAGCGGGTCGAGCCAGTGTTGCGTCGGCAGTACGCCGGCTTGATGGATGCGCTTGTCCAGATTCAGGCGCGCGAGGGCTACGCAGGCTTCTTCCGGGGCGTGTACCCGCGCTTGCTGGTGCATGCGCCTTCCGTGGCCGTGTCGTGGACAACTTTCGAAGTATTAAAGAAGACGTTCGACCGCTGGGGCGTCCACGACGACTAGTTCCCGGCCTTGTGTCCAGTTGAACCAGACACAACGAGGTTTGCATCCTGAACTGCGGCGAGGAAGAAGAGAGACCGAGCACGACACCGAGCTTCTACCAAGCCGCTGGGCATTTGACCAAAAGGGAAAATATATAGAGTTACCTTCGAGCCTGGCCTATTCTTG
The DNA here is from genome assembly GCA_000500225.2 of Phytophthora pinifolia. Taxonomy (NCBI): domain Eukaryota; phylum Oomycota; class Peronosporomycetes; order Peronosporales; family Peronosporaceae; genus Phytophthora; species Phytophthora pinifolia. The sequence goes on from KV731705.1 coordinate 13,932, forward strand.
CAGGAGACATGCCGCGGAGCTTGGAGGGCGAAACGTCTCGCCATTGACGCTTTGGCTCCTGGGAAGTGACGCAGGAGGTGAATCGTTCGGTGGCAAAGGCATGGTGGAGTGCTCTCCACGTCCCGAGGGAATCGACGCTAGTAATGATCGAGAGCGTTCAGGTGCTCAAGTGCTTAACGCAGTTGCCACTCCCGCTGCTGGCCAGCTTCAACCCAGTGCCGCTAGTCGCTCGAAGGCTGTCAACGCTGGCGCCACTGCGACTCTTCTTCGGTCGAACTCGGACGGTGATATCCGCGCATTGGTCTCCCCGCTGCCAACCGAGGCCAACGTGCGCCAGACATGCCGTGCTGTGGATTTCGCTCGCCAAGGCCGTGCAACCCGCCAGGCTGTCGAAGAAAGCGACACCTTCCTGAACGCGTCGATGCAGCTGATGCACTTGAACGGACAAGCTCGACAAGGGGTGCGTCAGCTCTGGACGTCGGTCCAGCGACTGGGACGAGAGCACCACATCAGCGAGACGGGGATGGCTTCCATCTATGTCGAACTGGGCAACATCCTCAAGAGCATGAGCGCAGAGAAGCTCGAAGCCACGAAAGCCCTCAAGACGGGGCGTTTAGTCCTGCTCGCCTCGTCTCCCGTTAGTGACCCAGGCGGCGGGGCAGCAGTGCAAGCCCTCTTCGGCTCGAGACCAGTCGCTCAGCTGATGCAGTGCTCACTGTACGAAGACCAAAGCAGATTCGAAATGACCCGCGTCCGACAGCAGGCTGCCCCTAGCAGTAGCACTTCCGGCACTTCGCCCGCTTCGACGCAAGGCAGGTTCGCGCTGCCATCACCAGCGTCCTTGCTGGGAATGATCTCGGACGCGTTTCAAGACGAGCCAACCACGCGCGTGATCCGGCTACAAGGCTGTCAAGTCCGCCGGCTTCCCAAGCCGCCCAGCATCCAAGCCTCCAGCTCAGACGCTGCCGGTTTGGAGAGGCGAACGCCCCTCGTCCACTGCTTTCAGCTGCTGGTGCCGTTCAAAACGCAAGCGAGTGTTCCCGTCGACGGAGGTGGCGTGGACGACTCGCTCCCCACTCGAGCTCCCGTGCCGTACGAATCGTTCCTCTTTCAAGTCCCGGCCGCAGCTTCCGACGCTGAAGCTCAAGTCGACGACTGGGTCAGGGCCTTGGATCGAGTGTGCGGCTTCCAGCTCCATCGACTCGAACACGTCCTCCGAGACGCCCCCAGCGTTGGTAAGAGGCTCCGTGTGTCTCTCATGACAGTGTTGTTGCTAACAACCTGCGGTGGATACAGACCGCTACCGCGAAACCCTCCGACGGCATTTTCCCGTGTGCGTCTCGCTCAGCTGGCTCCGCACACGCGTCGAGCAGTCAGCGCCCACGCTTGAGCGCCGCGCAGGCGTCACCTTGAGCATGGTTCAGCTCGTGAAAGACCTGGGCCGCGACAAGGTCATGCTGGACGGCCAGCTCTTCAGTGCGTCAGCGTCACCCCCATGCCAAGGCCAAGCCGACAGCGTCTCCGAGGTGGTCAAGTACATGGTGCACAAGATCCTGCAGTTTGAGCGCGACATGGCCGCCCAGCACGAGCCCGCCAAGGCTCCACGCCTCCAGTCGTCGTCGCCAGCTCATCGGTTCGCGACCACCAGCGAGGCACGAGCTCTTGCGTTCGTCGAGCGCGCCCTGCAGGGCACTTCACGAACCCAAAGCGGCGGCGACATCTACGACGCCATCAGCTTCTTCTGCCGGCAAGAGCACGTCTCCATTTGTCCCGTGTCGCAGGATGCCCACCCCGTTCAGCTGCGGCTCAGCTCGGACGCCGTCCAGGGCGCCAGTCACGTGGACGTGCACGTCTGCATGCACTTCAAAGTCATCGAGCTCACGCCGAGATCCCCACCGAGTGCCGACGAGCCCTTGGGTGATTCCTCGGCCACGGACTCGCCCCGCGACAGCTTGCGCCAGTGGGCCGTGCTGGAAGGCACCTTGTCGCGGCGATTCACCTTGGGTCAGCTGTCCGCACCTGGCACCGTCACCATAACCGACATTTCGTCCCAGCAGTGAGTCCCAAAGCAGCGTCCACAAGGACGTTCCGTGTTTTCTACAGGAGCTGCGGCACGAGGCTGGTCCGTCCGTCCAGGAACTGGGGCTTGGCGCTCTCGTCCTCGGCAGAGCCCGACGCCCCCACGCTGGCGCGGCACAGCGGACACGAACGCTCGTGATCGAACCACTCCGTCACACACTCCTCGCAGAACATGTGCGAGCACGCCAGCTTGACGGGCTGGCGCATCGCTTCGTAGCAGATCGAGCAGTCCGGGGCCCCGGCCTCCACCAGCTCTTCCTGCGTCACGTAGACTCCGAACTCGAGCCCCAACGTGACGAACGAGCGAGCCAACACGAAGATACGCCGGCCCTGGGTGGCGAGGACGAGGCCCTTGATGAAGAGGTAGGCAAACGTCAAGACGTCGGCCATGAGCTTGGACGCGCAGACCTGGTAAAAGCTGCACCACGGGACACTGGCGAGCATGGACCGAAGGAAGATCGAGCACATCTCAATGATCCCGTACAGCTTTCGCTACAGCAAGGCATAGTCAGGGACGGACGATAGGATACGAGTAAGACAGACACCAACTGTGTACCTTTCTGCGGTAGAAAGCGACCGTCGAGACGGCCTGCTGAGTAAGAGGCGTCACGCTTGTTGCGGCTTCCCCCTCGTCGTCCACCGTTGCCGTAGCGGAGGATTGAGCTACTGGTGGAGTCGCCTCATCCCTGAGCTTTCGCTCGCACGGGAAGCGGTCCGACTTGGCTCCCACTACGAACGCTTTGACGACGATACTCGACAGCCGCACGAGGAAATCTACACGTAGCAGTGTAGCGGTAAGTTGGACGGTCGACAAGCCCGTGATTCCCTCCGCACGTACCGTTAACGAGCACCGTCCAGAGCACCTGCCACAAGCCCCCGCCAGTTGACAGCAAGCCACCGTCGCTCGAGCCAAGGATCTGGGCGAAGTGGCGCAGCGGGTTCGGCTGGCCGTCCACGGAGCAGATCGCGACCATGTCGATGGCGCACATGGCCCCGATTCCCACCAGGTGCCAAGCGCTGGCCTTGTCCTTCAGCGCGACCTGCGCGCGCAGGCGTTGGTCGAGCCCCATCACGGCCACCGTCCCCACCACAAACACGAGGATCCCTGTGGCGTGCTGGCACGCGAAACAAATCAACAGCAGCGCCACAAACGGCAGCGAGTTGTGGCACCGCCGGAAGAGCGCCTGCAGCTCGTCCATGGCCGTCTGGTCGTCGCTCTCGTCCTCCGAGCCGCGTCTTCCGCGCGCTGCAGTCGGCTGTGCGGCAGCTGGAGTGTCCGTCGATCCGGTCTGCTGCGGCGCGTTCGACTCCGAGTCCCCGCTCGCCGACATGGAATACATGGGCGAGCCCAAGCTCAGTCTCCGGCGACTCCGTGGCGGCGATCCCGACGCAGCCCTGCCTTCACCAGGCGGCTGTGCAGCTAGCAGTCTCCCTCTCTCATCCATCTCTTCTGGATGGCCCTCCGACGGCGTCGAGTCCTGTCTAGAAGCAGCGAAAGCTCTCCACGGCGGCGTTTGATGGTTTAAGTCTTGCAGGAATTGACCAAAACCCAGCTGGGGAAGCGCCTGAAGCAGTCTCGAGCTCACCGCGTCCCCACTCACGGGGGTACTCAGTGCGGTGGCCAATAGCCGCTGCCTTAGCAATTCGGCGTCTTCTGGGACGTGTTCGGGGTCGAAAGACGCGCTGGTACTGCGCCCAATGAGGCCGCGCACTACCGGATCATAAGGCGTTCGTCTGACAGTCTCCATGTCCGAAGTGGAGCGTTGTGGGAGGCTGTGGGGCCGCGGTAGGGCATCGAAGGGCGGGGTGCTGAGGGGTAGAGCGCCAAGGCTAGTATGAAGCCCAGAAGAAGCTTCAGGCGATGCGGTCGACGGAGTTGGCAGCGTCTGCATCTCGAGATTAATGTCCGCTGCAACCATGTCGCTGGGGCGCGCCGGGGGCACGTCGCCGCCGCTGGTGTCCTGGTCGCGTGCGCGCTGCGCCATATCGTGCGAAGAATCGATCTAAAAGTGGACTGACGATATCGGATTGGCGAAAAATGAGCAAAACCCTGGACGATTGGACAAAAAAATACTCACTCACATCGCTCCAAGTTCATCTGGAGCAGAATGATGCTTGCACATTGCGAAGTGAGCGAGCATGTTCGAAGCTCCTCCGACACCTCCTCGACGAGTGCAGACTTCTCGATGAGACGCTCGTGCGGTGATCTGAAATGTATACGAGCCGCATGTGCGCCCGCTGCTGCCGGCTACATGTCAACCTTGGTCGTGGCGACGACGTCTTTCAGTGCCCGCACTGCGACTTCCTGGCCGGCCGTGGTGAAAATGCATGCAGCCTTACATGTTTGCGAGCCGGCTCGCTGAGCGTCTTCGAGCTGGACGGCGTGCGGCAGTAGTGGTAAGGACCCTGGAGAGTGTGAGAACTGGTCTGAACGAGA
>KV731715.1:559-14882 GCA_000500225.2 Phytophthora pinifolia
AGCTCTACTATGGGGATCATGAAGTGCACTGTCTCACCCGGATTTTTGTGTCGCCCGTATTTTTCCGTCGTTGTCTGTACAACAAAAAGAACATAACACAGCACAAGTTAGACAATATGCCGCAATATGCCGCACAATCTCAACAATATTGGTACAGTTTCACACACAATTACTCACGCCTACTGTACCTGCACATGCTGTCCTCGATCAAGCGAATCGTGGACCATGAAAGAGCAAAGCTTGTATCGAGACGCGTTGGTTCCGTGCGTATGGTACTAGTGGAGGGTGGATCTTCGCCACCGAGCAGTACTACGCAAGCAGACGCGAGTTGATGGAGGCAGATTCGTCAGATTTTGTTACGATGATCTCCAGCAACTTGGGCAAGACAGTGCTGAATTGATATTGTGCGTTTATCGCAGAGTGTGAGGGTACGAACGTACAGCCCACATGGTCGCTCTTCAAGGGACGACTTCGCACACGGTTCAGACCGAAGGACTTCGAATACGATCTCCGCGAGAGGATGTTTCGTCTCAAACAGAACAAGACCATCCACGAGTAAGTAGCAACCAAAGCGTTACGTGTTCTAGGCAGAGATATACCAACCTTTCAAAGCTGATTCTTCAGCCTGTGTAGGACACGAACTCTCCCAAAGACAACCCAAAGACTCCCATTTAGGCCTAGCACTTCCCCAGAAATTGGCTGGTGCTAATAGCCATAGATGTGCTCGCTTCCGGCTATGCGACCCACGAGACACCCGACTTGGACCGAAGCTTGAGCCATGACAAGCGCTACTATGCCACATAAAATGACAGCGCTGTGACGAGGAGGCGTTGCCGAGACGTGGACCGGCGCGAGTAACGAGGCGAGGCGACCGAAAGGCGAGGCGAGGAGTGCGGCGAGGCGAGGAGTCCGTTAGCGGCCCCTGTTGTGGAGGCCACTTGGTTGCTTGGTAGTAAAATGAAAAGTGAATCGCAGTGAGGAAGGATCTTACGGTTCCGGGGCTAGCTGACGCCAACGGACGACTCTCAGCCCTCTGCCAACTATCCAGTAGCATGTATCCTATCTGTTCCTATCTTCTGATTTGGCTATCTACCGATGATTAACCTACAAACGTCCGCGTCGCTTTGTTTCCTTGATCCTTGTGCGTAACATAATCACTTGTTCGAGAACCTTCTCGATTTTCAGCCAATGAGACCTTCTCAATGTCCTAGGCTGGCGGCGTAAACGGAACGGGCGTATTGCTCGAGCTTAGTTTTAGCCAATCACGACGCGGGTACACATATAAAAATGCAGCTTGCACTTCACTGCTGACGGACTGCTTCAGCACTCCGTCACATGACCTCCCTTCGAGAAAGCGCCTCCTTTTAGAAATGGTTCTCTATGTGCCTGGACTTCCAATAGAGGTCAATGAGACCAGGGATCTGCTTTAGGTTCTCTACATGGCCTCGTTCTTGGTCTCGCCTAGCCACCAGATTTTGTACTGCGGTTTGCCCTTGTACTTGCGGTGGTTGATCACGGCTTCGACCGGCTGCCTGTAAATGATAGCGCCGCTGAATGTTTCGGGCTGCGGCGCAGCTTCTTTGATGCAGCTCAGCTTCATTTAGAAGGTTCCGAATGTTCTTCTTTCTCGCCCCCGCTCCAACCCCCTTTTCATCCAACAACTTCGATATTCCGCTCATCAACACGGCCGGCATTCGTTCAACGGCTTTTTGTGTCTGCTGTTTGTACAAGTAAATGCACGGAGGAAATTATTTCGGGACCAGCGACGAATTTTTATCGTGCGCCAGGTTGCAGCGAAGAGAATTAACCAAATCTCGATCGCAAAACATACCCGAAGACAACAGCGGGTGTTGTTTTGGTAAATTTCGCCTCAGGAACTTTGTGGTGCACCAGTGAAACGGGCATTTGTGCACTCGTACCCATTGACGAAAAAAATAAACTTGGAGTGCATCATTAATTGAACGCTCAGTTGAGAACACGAAATTGCTGAGGCAGTGCTGCAAAATTCGGTGCAAACCAGCAACAACTAGACCTAAGAACTAGCCTCATAACGCATGTAGCTATCTTGGACCCCGCCAATGGACCACCCACATCGCAGACACGCCCCCAATTGATGAACATGCTGTGACACTTGGCAATTTACTTCGCCTCAAACCCGCACTACTGAGAGATCCAAGCGCTTGCGTAGACTCCTGTTGAGCGGGGCCTGCGAAGGAGACGGCGACTATGGCTGATGGCCATGCTTGCCTGAAAGTAATTTAAACAATTTCTCCGAGCTCTGGGCGTAAGACAACTATGCTGCAAATGCTTTTCACAACCCAATTTGCGACCGATCATACTACAGATTTCCCCGGGCTAGAGAGAACCGTCCGCAGCAATGTACCTCGCACAGATAGTACAAGCATGCCGGTGATTTTCACCACCTGCTCGCAAGATGGTACTGAGTTACGATATTTTAGGAGGGAATGTGACGCACCCCGGGAAGCATGCATGCATGCACTGGTTGCAACTTTGCAGTGGTAAATGGACGGCTGAAAATGAACATTATTTATCACAGTGACGTGCTACGTGGACGTTCACGCCTTCCATTCTGCAATATTCACGATGCCTTCGCAGCCCCGCTCCAACAACCAACCTTCCAAGCAGTGTCTGCGGCTCGCTGTCGGGCAAAAGATCACTTTGTGCAAAGTTGCCGGCACACGGCCTCTTGGCATGCACGCTTTAGCAATGTGGGCAACACGGGCGTTCGACCTTCCAAGACCTCCGGCCCAATCGACTCTCTACAAGATTCTTCGCAAGCGTGCAGATCTCCAACGAAGTTACGCCTGATACTATTAAAACCTGCTGGATCCATTCAGGTATTATCCCGCGAACCGCATCGGCAATATCAATGCGTCGTATTCTCTGCTCTGCTATTAGACCTGCAGTTGTTAAAAATCAGTACATTTCGCTCTTCGTAAGATCCTGTGCGAGTCTTCTGACCTCGCATTCTTTATTTTCCCACCTTTCTCTCCAGCCCGGGGACATCTGTACATGATTCTTAAACTTTTGGTGCTGTTGATGCTGCAAATGTCCCCCTCTCGTGGGCAGCATAATTTCCAAGATGCAATTGAATCTACAAATTGCGTTTTACGTGTCTTACATCATTCTACGTGCGCCACACCATTCATTCGTAACCACCCCCTGCATTTCCATTCGTCAAAAAGAGATCCCAGGCAGCAAGTATGGGCCGCCGCGAGGAGGAGGCCGAGAGCCGCCACCACAAGACGTCGCCCAGCCCCGCGCGCGGCGAGGAGGATGAGGAGGCCATCCGCAAGCAGCTGCGCGAGTCTGGCTGGAAGAAGCGGCGCGTGGACGCTGAGAATTCTGACGATCCGGAGAGCCCTAAAGCCAAGGCAGACAAGAGCAAGAGCCCCTCGCAGGTCGATGATGAGCGTCGCAGCTCCCGCAAGTCGCACAGCTCCAGACGCTCGCGATCCCCGCGTCAACGCGAGCGAGAGCGAGAGCGAGAGCACCGCAGCTCACGCAGGAAGGAGAGCAGTCGACGTCGCTCTCCGTCGCGCTCGCGGTCTGCAGGCCACCGGAGACGCCACTCTTCGTCCAGGAAGAGGAGGTCGTCACGGTCTCCATCTCGCAGCAAGGAGAAGGAGACAAAGAAGCGGCGCTCGCGATCCACGTCCGTCAAGAAAGTGGAGAAGGAAGACGAGAAGGAGGAGGACAAGGCGGATCGTCCCAAGGCCTCGTCTTCGAGGAAGAGCAGTCGTCGCTCGAGATCAGGCTCGCCGCAGTCGCCTTCGCGGTCTTCGAGACGCCGTCGCCACCGACGAAACTCGTCCTACTCGCGCTCGCGCTCTGCGTCGCGCAGTCGACGCTCTCGACGTGGCGGGTCACGCTCGCGTTCACGCTCGGCTGCTCGAGACGGACGCTCACGTGGCCGTGACCGTGATCGTCGTAGCCGCCGTAGACGCAGCTATAGTCGCAGTCGGAGCACCAGCTACAGCCGCCGTCACCGAAAGAACGGTCGCTCGAACTCGCGCGGTCGGCCGTCCCGCCGTGAAGCCAAGAGCTCGGGGGAGCTCTTGCACCAGCCGGTGCCTGCTGCTACCGACGCTGCGCTTAGTGCTACTGCTACTGCCTCGGCCGCTCCTGGAGCGACCACAGCGGCCCCAGTGGCTGGCGTGAACCCGACGATTACGCAGTTGATGGCCCAGTACCCTACGCTGAGTCTGCAGGAAATCATTGCCAAGATGCAGGCGTCAAACGTGACGATGGCGGCCGCGGTGGCGCAGAAGCCGGCGCGTGAACTGTACGTGGGCAACTTGCCGCCCAACGTGACGGGCCCGCAGCTCCAGGAGTTCCTGAGCACGATCATTCAGCAGGTGGGGCTCACGACGCAGCCTGGAAACCCGATCATCAACACGTGGATCTCCACGGACGGCCACTTCGCCTTCTGCGAGATGCGCTCGGTGGAGGAATGCAACCTGGCGCTGCTGCTCAACCAGCTGTCGCTTCTGGGCCAGCCACTGAAGTTCGGCCGCCCTCGCAGCTTTATGGGCCCTCCCCAGCCCATGCCCCAGATCTCGGCGCGTGCCCAAACTGCTCTGACCAACCTGGGCTGCACTCCGAACCCAGCCTGGTTCGCTGTACCAAGCATCCCCGGGGTTGCAGCGGCTCCTTTCTCCGAGACGTCAGTCGAGGCTGCTACGCTCATGACTGCGGCCACGGTATCTACTGCTGTAGCGGCTACTGCTGCAGCAGACGCCAGCTCACCCGCGCACCGCCTCATCATGTCGAACATCCCAGTTGTGTTGACGGAGGACCAGGTGAAGGAGCTGGTGCTGCCCTTTGGAGCTCTCAAGGGCTTCACGCTCGTCAAGGACCCTGCCACCGGGGCTTCTCTGGGCAGCGCTCTGTTTGAGTACGAGGACGACGCCGTCACCGCGCAAGCGGTGGAAGGTTTGAATGGGCTAAGTATTGGTGGCATTCTCTTGTCTGTTCAACGCCAACCTCCGAGTAGCTCGGCCGCGCTCGGGGTTCTTCCGATTGCGGTGCAGAACCCCGAGGACCAGCCGAGTGCTGTCCTCAAAATGGTAAGCATTTGGGGGGTTCTTCCGTTTGTATCAAGTGGACGGCTGCTGACTTGTGAGCGTCCTTGTTGCGTTGTTGCAGACCAACATGGTGTCTGTGGATGAGCTAAGAGATGACGACGAGTATGCCGACCTTGCCGAAGATGTAGAGGAAGAATGCAAGCGCTTCGGAAGCGTCACCGGCCTGGAGATTCCACGTCCGAAGGTTTGTAAAGGGAACCTGTTAAAGAGTTGGAATGGCGCGAGATGCTCACAACCTGCGTCAACTTTTAGGACGGCGAGGAGGTCCCTGGCCTAGGCTGCATCTACGTCCGTTTTGGAAAGGAAGAGGACGCCGTATCAGCCCTGAAGGTATGGCCTTCAGTTGAAACGGGTTGATTCGTATGATATTTCTCACCAGTTTAACATCGTGAATCAGGCCTTGAATGGACGCAAGTTCGGCGGAAACCTCGTTAAAGTGACGTACTTTCCGAGGGACAAGTTTGACAAGCGCGAGTTCTCCTGAGCGCTTGGACAAGGACGCAAGATGGCGAGTGCCCAAGACCTATTTCCGCTTCTCTTATCTTTTTTTTTCTCGTACGTGCGCTAAGAGTTTCGCGGAGTTTGGCTCCACTGGGTTGCGACGGACTGGCGAGTTGGCCTGCTTGAGCATGATGGAAGGTTGGTACGGTGAACGTCCCCCGGACGTTGCACGCAAAGGCTTCCGCTAACCGAAACGTGCTGTCGCGATGTGTAGATCGAATCCAATGAACTTGGCCTTCAGTGTTGTGTGCGCCTGCGCTTCCGCTGGGAATTGTGCCTAATTTGTGGTTGTGTTGCTGATTCGCTACTGTGCTCTGTAGACGGCATGCATGTAACCAAACAACGAAACAGCAGCAAACAGGAAAGTGGCTCCATGGCTCCATGCGCGTGCTAAGCTCATCCCGTCGTCAGGCTCAACACCCGGGCTAGTACAAGACGCACACGTACGAAGAAAAGTTCGCTGCGCTACCGAGTATTGAGACCATGTATCTCATCTGCCACGACCCTTCTCAAATACCGTCGGGGCGACTCTGCATTTGGGCCTCGAAGCCTGCGAGATGGTACGTGGTTATTGTAGCCTGAGGCATTGGTAATTGCCCGTCTTACGACGTTCCTATCGACCAGGTAACTGCGTGACCACGCGCTTGGTGATGCGGTGGTAGTATCGATACTCGCCTTGCGTGTAGTCGTAGAAGCTCTCCCAGAGACTCGTGCCGTTCTCGTCGAAGTCCTTTTCTCGGTACAGTAGGTGGCGCATTGGTCCTCCCGGCGCGTCCATGCCGTCGGCGGCGGCGGTGGATGCGGCGGTGGCGTTGCTTGACTTGAAGGTGGCGCCCTCGCTCAGTATGGACGCAAACGCCAGAGCGACTGCAGGCGACGCTGACGCCTCAGCAGCCGCGGCTGCAGCTATTTCATCGTCCCAATTGCCCGTCGAGACAGGGACAAACGTCGAGATTTCCCACAACATGTCGTGGTAGTTGTCGCGTGGAGCCAACTTGTCAAAGTCGTAGCCTCTGGAGGCATCCTGGAGGATCTCGGAGGGCCAGATCGATGGGAACTCGCCGTCTCCATAGTCGCGACGTCGTCCGTAGTAGTCAAACAACGGGCGCTTGTTGTGAAGCCGTCGTTTACCGCCACCATGCACCACCACGTCACACTGTTCACGGATCGAAATCAAAACAAGGGAGACCATGGACAATGCAAACAACAAAAACGCACGTGATCGCAGAAGAACTCGCAGCACGTAGCGCAGTCGAAGCTGGCGCTTTCCCAGGTTTCTACAGCCCAAAAACGAGCGCGTTACTTGAGATACGATGGGGAGGAGAAAGCAAAGCGAACAAGTTACCGCATTGAGCGCAAGATGGACGCACAGTAAGTGAGAGGAGATCGCGTGGAAGACGCCACCGGATCTCCCCATTGACCTGGTTCTAAGGCAAACAAACAACGAATCCAAGTGAGAGGCAGGATCTCCTCCTGGCCAAGTGCAGATACCTACGTAGAAGAATGGAGCTCCGTAGCCGGCGCCGTGCTGGTTGTAGGTATCCACGAGTTGTTTCCAGCGCGTACGTTGGCTCTTCCTCTCGTCACGAACACGGCGGTAGGCTTGGCGTCGGCGCCAGTAAGACTGCACCAGTGTGGACGCCCAGCGCTTGACCTCTTGAGCACGTTGTTGCACTTGAAGCAGCTCTCGAACGAGGTGACGAGCCCGTCGACGCAGCAGGAATCGTCTTACGGCGTGCTGGACAACCTCAGCAGCTTCGGAGCGTTGCTGGTTGCGGACCCGTCTCGCTTCGGCCACGATGACCAGCGCAAGACGACCACGTCTGGCACGCCAGTGACGCTGCAGGCGACGCGCGGCCAGCTCCTGTTCACGACGAAGCTTGGCCACCGCCAGCAACCCCGCCGCTTCTCGCCCCCGTCGAGCTCGGAAGATGGTCTGGAGTTTCGTGGCAGCCAGCTCCCGCTCGACGATGGCGTTGCGACGTCTTGCAACCTCTCGCAAGGCAGCCACACGCCGGCACTGCGCTTGAACCCGGACTGCGCACTTGTGCTGCAGCTCGAGGAATCGACGCTGCTCCTCTTGGAGATCGAACGCCAGTCGCCGAGCTTGGTGTCCTCGGTAGCGACGCTGGATCTGAATGCTAGCCGAGCGCTCGCGTCTCGACCGACCGAGTTGCTGCGCCTGCAGGAGCCGCAGCTTGTTGCGCTGCACTCGTCTCCTAAAGCGACGTTGCACCTTGCTCGCGGCCTCAGTCTCGATAGCGAGCTCACGTCTGCGTCTGGCCACAACACGGCGAGCCTCGCGTCCTGCACGCACGGCTCGGTATCGACGCTGCACCCGCACCGCAGCCAGCAAGAGCTGCTTCTCGTGTACATCTCGCAAGTCATTCTGTACACGGCGAGCTTGTCGAGTTGCGCGGTAGCGCCGCTGGATTAGCGTCGCGCAGTGCTCCAGATACGACACCTTCATCCTCCAGACCAAAGCTTCTCGTCTCGCTTGTCGCCCTCGCCACACACACTGCAGTCGGCGTGCAACCGCATGCTGCAGCGCTACTTCTCGTCTTCCAAGCGCTTGGCGGCGAGCAACTCGAGCGCGGAAGAGGTTCTGGTACAGCACGAGACTTAGTACCCTGCAAACGCTGCCGTGCTCGTCAGACAACGTACCTGGATCGTGGCTGCCGCAGCCCACGACGTGCAGAACTCGTGGACGTAGCGACTGTCCTTCGCTCGAGGAGCTGGGAAGATCCCTACCTGAGCGTTGCTGCCGGTGCTGCCCGCTGGAGGTAGCCGCAACTCGCCAAACGGCCACGACGGGCTGAGACTCTGAAGTACTCGAGCCGAGACACGACAGCCATGGACACTAAGCGTGAGTAGCTGCGGGCAGGCAAAGGCCAGCCGTGCAATGGGGTCTTGTGTGATGAGAGGGCAGTCAGCGAGCACCAAGTGCGCCAGCTTTGGTCGCTGGAAAGCGTCACACAGCGCATTAAGCCCAGCGTCCGAGATGAGTCGACAGCCCGTCAGGTCCAGAAGCTCAAGCTGATCCGCACGGACACCAGCCAGACTGCGGATTCCAGCGTCCCCGACGCGGTCACAGCCCGCAAGCACCAGCTGAGCGATCGAAGCCCCGTACTTGGCAATGGCACGCACCATGCGATCATCGCAGCGCCGCACCCCGGAGAGATCAAGTCGAGTCAAGCGCCGACAACCGCGTAGCACGGCTGTTACTGCAGGAAGCGTGATGGCAGGGCAGGCTTGTAGACGCAGTCGACGTAGAGCAGGGCAAGTCGCTCCGATCGCGACCAGCGCACGCTCCTGGAGCTGGAAGCAGCCACTCAGGTTGAGGTCTTGGATCTCGGGGCAGCGGCTAGCGATCGCACGGAGACCTTCAAGCCCGAAGTCGCGGTCGCTGCCGTCCGAGACGAGATACAGATTGGCGGCATGCAGCAGCTCCAGCTTCGTGCACCCCGCCGCTAGGAGTCGAAGCCCCACGTCGGAAATGCCTTTGACGCCATTGATCCGGAGGACTCGAAGCTCGGGACATCCTGCGCCCAACGACGCACACGTTGCGTCCGTCAGTCCCATGGCGCCAGTGAGATCAAGTCGCGTGAGCTGCGGGCAGCGAGAAGTCAGCCAGTGCACGCCAGCATCCGTGAGAGCGCTGCTTCCAGCGAGCGACACCACACGCAGCTTCGGACAGAAGTCGCCGAGTGCTGCGCACGACGAGTCGGTGAGCTGCTCTCCTCCTCGTACGCCGATCGGCCGGTCCAGCGCGATGTGCTCGAGATGAGGGCTGTGTCTTGCTATGCGGACGACACCTCGGTCCGAAACTTGAAGGCATCCAGTGAGCTCCAGCTTCCGCAAGAGGGGACACTGCGCAGCCAGCGTCTCGATCAACGCGTCGTTGACCTGCAGACAATGCGACAGGTTCAAACACGTCAGACTTGGAGCGGCGTAGAGGCAGCGACGAAGCACCCAGTCTCCAAGGTGGGGGCACTCAGCGAGGCCTAGATGGGTCAAGGAAGCACCGCAATGGTCCACAAGGGCAGCTAGCCCAGCCCCTCGCACCCCAGAAAGACTCGAGACGTCCAGACGCTCCAGACTCGAGCAATACTCGCCCAAGACACGCAGTGCCGCGTCCGTGATTCGCACAGCTCCTGCGATCGCCAGCTCCTTCAGCTTCGGCACGGCTAGCGCGATTGCTGCGAGTCCCGCGTCCGTGATAGTGTCAGCTCCAGTAAGCAGCAGAACTTCCGTTGCTTGGGTTCTTGCGTCCGCATACGACGGAGACAGCTCGTCAACTTGGCGTTCTCCGAGTAAAAAGCTGCTTCGGCGTTGGCCTGGAAGCAGACCTTGAAGCTTTCTCGCCTTGTGGCTTGTGCTGGAGATGCGATGGTTGTGAGCGGCGAGCCGACGCAAGGTCCGGTCCGAGACGATGACACTCCAGCGACGCAGATCCACGCGAGCTCCTTGAAGAAGCTGCAGTGGAACGTCCGTCAGTGTGGAGCCTAGCGCATTGGTGGTAGCTCGCTGCGGTCCACTCGGCAGTATCAATTGTGCTAGCTGATCCAGAGCAGCAGGCTTCCCTGTTGGTTCATGCGTAGCGTCTTCCTGGTTGGAGGATATGGTGCCTTGCTTGGCATCTCCGATTGCTTCCGGTTCTTCGGCTCCTTTTGATCGAGACTTCGGTAGTTCCTGGAGTTTGATGTTGCTCGTTGCCTTGAGCTTTCTCGTGACGGTCGTCCGTCGTGCAGCCAAAGGCACACGCTTGTCACTAATATCAAGCAGCTTCTCACTCGGTGGCATTTCTGGCGTCCGGCGACCACTCTCGCCGCCTGTCAGACTGCAAAATGACAGCAGAGACACTAGTTACCACGCAGTTGATGCACTAGCATTTGTCGTCAAGCCAACGTACGGTGCGAGTTGCCTCGATCGCCGCCGCTGGCTCTGGTTCGTACGGGAAGCCAGGCGGGTCTGGATAGAGCGCCGGTACTCCTCCAGCAGCGTCATGATCCTATCAAGACAGCTTCCGCGAGCAGTTGCAGCCGTAAGAATAGCGTTCGACTTGAAATTACTCATCAGGGCTCCCGGTTGGTTGCGCTGCAGCTCTCAGCGTTGATCTGCACGGTGCCGACTTCGGACGCGACAGCGGGAAGTTGGGTGCGTCAGCTGAAGCTGGTTGAGGCGGCATCTGGCTGACAAGTGGGGCCGGCACGTGTCGGAGTGCAGGCTTTAGTCGTCGTTGATGAACTGCAGCGCTCATGGGTCGACGCCGGGCTGAAGGCACAGGCGGCTTTGCTGCAGACTCTAGGGACATTGACTTCGGAGTTGACGGGACTGCGATCACCGAAGTAGCGAGCGGAGCTTGCAGCACGGCGAGTCGCGCTTGACGCACCATTGACGCGCTAGAGCAGCGCACATGGTGCGACGTCACCTCTGCGTCCTTCGTGGAGCGGGACGAGGGTGCTCTTGCTGTCAGAGGTCTGCGAGCGCGCGCGTCGTTCGCGTCGTCTTGGTCAACTAACGACTGGAGCGCCAGCATCTTCGTCAAGGCCTCTGCGACCGGATCAACTCGAGGCTTGCGTCGTCTCGCCGTGGCAGCGCGTTCCAATTGCTGACGCTTAGCACGCTCCAGAACTTGTGCTCGTCGATCCGTATCGTCTTTCACGGAGTTGTCATAGTGCTCCACGAGCTGCGCGTACTGCGTTGGCTGCGTACGCTCCAGCATTTCAAGGTGTCGTAGCGCGTGACTTGTGAGCACCGCCGAATGCGCCTCGCCGGCCGCGAGCTGCGTGACGTGTAGCCCAACGAGAGACGTGACCAGATGAGGCAGCGTGTAGATCTGAGGACAGGAGCTCAAGCCGCACTGCCCCATTTCATCATTTCCCCAAGCGAAAAGCCTCCCATCAGGAGACGAAGCCAGCGAGTGATGTTTGCCGGCAGCCACCGACGAAATGTCCAACGGAGGCAACGCAGCACCGCGAGGCTGAGACACAGCGTCAAAGTAGGCCACGCGCGTGGGCGTGAAGCGGTCTCGACAGTCTCCAAGACCGAGTTGACCACTGGAATTCCAGCCGAAAGCGTACAGCTCGTGCGGGCCGCCGACGGCCAGGGTATGAGCTGCCCCGCAAGCTACGTAGGTGCATTTCACGCCCTCGCGCGGGAAAGTGACTGGAGCGAACCAGGACGAACACTCTCCGCCATCTGCACCGCTTGAATCGACTGCTCCTTGCTCCACTTTTCGTCCGAGACGGCCGCGTTCGCGCTGGCCACAGGTAAGCAGCTCGCCATTCAGCAGCAACGCTGCGCTGTGCATATCCCCACACGCAATCTGCGCCACCCGACGTCCTTTGAGCGCTAGGACTTCCATGGGCGATGACACCGTGTCAAACGTTTGCTCGTGGGCGTTGAGACCGTGGCCCAGTGCACCGCTACGACCGAGACCCCACGAGAAAACGTCACCGTCTTCAGCAAGCGCGAAACAATGATTCCCGCCGCAAGCGACCTGCACGATACGCTTGTGTAGCAGCGACTGAACAACTCTGGGCGTCGCCACGGCCTCCTTGCCACTCTTGTTCCTGGCCTGGCGAGTCTCGCAGGCGTCACCCCAGGTTAGCAGATACCCTTGCTCGCTTGCGCCGACCACGTGGTCGTCGCCACAAGCGACATCGAACAGCATGCGGCTGAGCGCTACGTCCGGTCCGCTATTGCGGCGCGAGCTCCGAGCATTCGTGGCGGCCATTTCACTCTCTCTAGCACCAGAGCCAAGCACCAGCATCTCACCGTCATGATACAGTACTAGCGTGTTATCTCCATGGCACGTAAGCTTTACGAGAGCGTTGCTGTTGTCCAGCGTCGCCCTGGTGGCAGTGACCGGCTCATCGATTGCCTCCATGTTGGTCATAGTAGCGATCGCTCTCACAGCAGCCGCAGCGGCCGAAAGCTTCCGACGTGACTGGAATTGAGCTGCCAGGGCAGCTGCCTGGTTCGACGCTTCCACTGCTGCTACGGCTGCCATTGCCCCGGCTGCCATGGGGACGAGCATCGAGCATCGAGCGACCAACGGACGAGCTCCAAGAGCGCTGCGTCGCAACTCCACTTCCGTGAACTCGTGCAACGTCTTCGGCTTCGTTTGAAGCGGTGGTTGCTGGTGGGAAGCTGTCGCGGCTGCCTTCCCGGTGGTGAAGAGACAACTACCGTCGCGGGGACAAACGTGGGCTTGCACTGAGCTCGGCAGATGAACAACTCTCCGGCCGTGGAAGCGAGCATCCAGACTACTGATGGTGTGCTCAATGACAGCTGCGCCACCGCGTAGCTCCTCCGACACGCCGCCATTCATCACTGCCACGCGAAAGTACTGCGGCTCTCTCCAGTTCTCTTGCGTGAAAACATGCAGCGCCGGTAGCACGCGCAGCCCCGTGGGCAGATTCACGGGCGCCACCGTCACAGGCTGCTCCGGTGCGTTCGAACAGCGAAGCACAACCGAATAGAACGCTGCCATCCCGCCTACCGCCACAGTCACACTCGCAGGTGAGAAGGCCACGCTGGCAATGCCAGGGGTAAGACCAGCTCGTCGAATCAGCTGACCATAGTGGAGCTTCGTTGCCGAACTCGAACAAAGTCCCCCGCTTCTGTTTGCAGCACGTGGCATATAGCTGGACACTCTAAAGGACACGCAGGAACAACTTCTAGACGCATACTGTAAAACACCGTGAAGTCAAAGTTCCAATTATACCAAACCTCCCAAATACAATTTTTCCCCAGTCTCCCACTTCAACTTCGCTCCATTGGTTTGCGAGCGCCGGCCACGAACGAGCCGTCCTGGCACCAGGCGCAGTCCACGTCCTCAAACCCTGCTCGTTCCAGCGCCTTGAGCTGTTCAAAAAGCGGCAATTGCGCCACGTGGTCCCCGAAAGCGACGTGTCCTCCAGGACGCAGCGCGCGCCACGTCGCGCGGAAGAGCTGCTCGTATTTAACCTCCACTGACGTCTCCTCTTCTTGCTCCTGTTCTTGTTGCACGTAGTGCGCCGGTCTCTCCGTGAGCACGTGGAAGGCCAAGCAGGCGATCACCAGGTCCACCGGCTCCTCGCAAAGCTGCGTCTCGTCGCCGGGCGTCACCTCCCTTCTCACATACTGCGCCGCCTCGGAGTCGAGCCTTTTCTTGGCCATCTCGAGTCTCTCGGCCGACGAGTCCAACAGCGTGAGCCGCGCAGATGGGTAAGCCTCCAGCAGGGCGGCCGAAGCGCGGCCACTACCGGCACAGAGATCTAGCACCTGCTTGTCACCGCACGGAGGCAGCGCCAAAATGAGCTGCTTCAGCATTTCCTTGGCCTGGGGCAGTCGTCGCTCCAGCTGCAGGTCGTACCAGCGAGCGTCGCCCCAGAAACCTCCGCGGAGCTGCAGGTTCTTGCGCCAACTGCCGTCAGCTGAAGCAGTTGAAGGCTTGGACGTCTTGGCTGCGGGAGTGGAGGCGTCGGCCTTGCGCTTCTTGGTCGGCGGCGTCGTCGTCGTGGACCTCCGTCGTAGTTGGTGGATCCAATTGACTATAGCTGTAGAGGTTGGCGGCCAACGACGTAAAAAGAAGGCCAACTTGGCCTTCTTTTTACGTCGTTGAAGTGGATTTGGCTCGCTAAAAAAAGGAAAGTGAACACGTTTCTTTCTGATAGTTTAGGACGTTTTCTGATAAGGGAGATCACGCACTTACGAGGGCGTCACTT
>KV731719.1:0-22224 GCA_000500225.2 Phytophthora pinifolia
AGCAAAAGGCAAACACTATTGAACAAGCACTGTGAGTCGTGTTAGTCTGTCAGAACTGATGGATGCGGCAGCTTCGTCTGTGTACCTGCGCGTCGAATATACTTGTTGCCTGCTCCCATCCTGTCTATTAGCCTTACTGCGCAATCTTGGCCAGCGACGCGATCGCGTAAATCTTGATCTCGGACCCACCGTCGACCTTGACAATACCGTCGGAAGCGTCAGTACCGATAAGCGATCCCCTGGTGCCCGCTTCGTCGCCTGATAGAATGATAACAATATCCTGCTTCTCAGGGACGACCGGCCGCACATCGCTGAGCGACACCGTGATCCCACGGCCGTCGACATCGATAGAGCACGAGCCTCCGCTTACGCTGGTAATAGCACCCACGCTGCCGCGGTGTTCCCCAGCGATGACCTCAACCTCCACGCCCTTCATCTTCCACGTTACCTCGCCGCTTGCACCTCCGCCCATCAAGTCGTTGGCGTCCTGGTTGAACGCAGGCGTCATCGGAACGTTTCCGCCCATCATACCAGGCGTCGCCGCCGGTGTCGCGGCCGAGTTCATGCGACCCATGGGGGTTGCCACGCCAAAGCCCGGAGTCATTGGGTTGTGGTTGTAGCCCGGAGTGTTGATTCCTGGTGTCACGGGGTTGAGACCAGGAGTCATTGCCGACAAGCCAGGCGTCGTAGGGTTGAAACCCGGAGTCATCGGCTCCATTCCCATCGGCTCGTGGCCCATGCCTGGTGTTGCAGCAGACAAGTGCGTTGGTGTTGTCGGATTCAGTCCGGGAGTCGTCGGGTTTAGACCTGGAGTCGTTGGGTTATGACCCATCATGTATGCGGGGGTCTTCGGTTGGAATCCAGGCGTCGTGGGGTTCAATCCAGGAGTTGTCGGGTTTGCAGCGGGAGTGACAGGCATCATACCATCTCTTGTCGGAGACCGCGGCGCCATCGGCGTTGTCGGGTTGGAGTACCTGCTGCTCGACATATCACTTGACGGCGCGGCAGGTTCCAACGGTGTGCCGAAGCTGGTAGCGTGGGTAATGTCCTTCTCTTGGTTCATCTGTGTCTCCAGTAGCGCATCGTCATTCGCGACATTCCACGCCTCCCCACCACGGCCGGACGATTGCGGAGTCCCCATACCACGATGCAGTGGTGTGGCCATAGGCGTCATCGCACTGCCGTGGAGTGGTGTCTGGGACGGCAGCGGCGTGGCGCCAGTCATCGGAGTACCAGCGTAGCGAGGCTTGTCCACCACACCTCCGTCGCGCGTACCAGCCACACTGATGTGCAACCGATCGATGTCGACGATTTTCGCTTTGCAATGGATTTCCACCTTGACCTTCTGGTCGCTTTCGTCGACAACAATACCAATGTATCCTTTCCAGCGCCCCTTCTTGACCTTGACCGTCTGGCCGATCAATTCGGACTCGCGCTGGTTCCTTCCACCTCGCTGGTTTTGCTGGCGCATACCCGCATCCATTCGAGGCACGGTTGAGTTCGAAATCATGTCCGAACGCGCCTTGCTGCCAGACAGGATCACGCCACGTGCACGCGTCACGAAGATACCCGAGTTGGTCGTGATGCGGTTGTTGTGGATAAAGAGATATGTACGGTAAATGTGCTTCACCGTCCCGCTGTGACCTGAAAACGGTCCCTCCACAACGTTCACCATTTCGCCCACGCTAACGTGGTTGTGCTTCTTATCCAGCGCCGCAGTTGTGCGCGAAGAAACAATCTTGCGCTGCACTTCCTGGTCCGATATATTCCGTGATTGACCATTCTGGCAAAGCACTGTGAAGCCCTCGCGACCAACGTGCGTAATGACACCAACGTCCCCGTGGGCCAGCGCAACCAGGTCATACAGTTCCTTGCCCTTGTACGAGTCGAGGCCCTGAGAAATCTCGGCAGACTCTTGTAAGTCGCGAACACGCACTTGGATTTCGCGCGCCATGCTGTCCACCAGCACGACCGCAACGGGCGCACCTTCGCTGTCATCCACTGCCACAACCGTACCAGTCTCGCCCGAGTACATACCAGATACCACCTTAATGTGATCGCCAACCTTGACATACTTCATCAGTTGCTTCAGCTGGAAGTCCAAGATCGTGTCCTTAATCTCTTCGTGCAGCGGCATGACTCGAACCGTGTCGTTTGCGGTGTTGGTGCTGAGAACGACACCCATCAGGTTGATCAGGTCGCCCTCGACTACACGCACTGTGTCGCCCTTCGTTAGCTCGACCTTATTCTTCCAGTCATCAGCTTCCACAGAAGCCAGCATTTCTTCCGCCGTGTGCTCGCCATCTTCGCCAGCGACGGACGAGAACCGATTGATTTCATCCAGGCTCGGGTTCACATCTTCGGTCGTCAGCATCGTAGCAATGTTCACCTCCTTGATCAGGAAACCTTCCTGGTAGAAATCGTTGTCAAAAGTGTCCATCATTTCACCCGTTGAAGGATACCGGCGGCGAGCCACGTCCGCGCCGGGAACCATGTTGGCGTGGAACAACTTCTGCGGCGGGCGCTGGCCCTTCTTGTACTTGGGCTGTTCACCGCCTGTAAGTACAATCGGATCAAGACGGGGGACCATCTTGACAACAGCTCGCGCGCCATTGTCAAGAATCTCGATGACTTTGCAGAGATCGCCCTTGTACAATCCGGCGCGCTTCATGCGCGCCCACGCGCCGGTGACCAGCGGCTTTCTCCGCGTCACGACGTTGAGCACCGACGTCATTTCGTGGATGGGCACCAGCTTCATGGACCATTGCTGCACGTCGCGCAGGCCGTTCAGGCAGTCCTTGGCGTGCGGCTCGCGCTCGGCCTCGACGTAGATGAAGCCCTTCGAGTTGGACGCCACCACGGACTTGACCATGAGAGGCTCCCCACGACGGGCGAACTCGATGAACTTGTTCATGAGCGCCACCACGAGGTGCTGCTCGCGGCCGGGCTTGCACTTGAAGACCCACATGCGGGGGTCCTGGATGGACGGCAGCAGCGACTGCTGCGCCACCTCGCTCTGGATGACGTCACCGCCCTCCTCATCACCGTCGTACTGCTTGCGGCTCTGCTGGTGGCGCTTCTTGATGCGGTTGACGATGGCCTCGGCGCTCTCCGACTCGTCAAACTGCGTGCGGTCCTGCGGCTCGTAGCGGNCCGCCGGCCTCGGCCTCCTCGACCATCTGGCGCTCCGAGCGGTAGAAGTCATCGTCGTCTTCTTCCTCCTCCTCTTCGTCCTCGTCCACGTCGGCCTCCTCCTCGATGAACTTGTTCACGGGCTTGCGGCGCTTCTTGGGCTTGGGCTTGCTGTCTGCGGCCTTGCGCTTCTTGACAGGCGTCTCCTCCTCCTCCTCCTCCTCCTCCTCGGGGATCTCGTCCTCCGACACATCCTCGTCCTCCGACAGGTTGCGGTCCAGCTCCTCTTCGCTCGACGACATGGCGGCTCCTCCCCACTGCACTACGCGTCCGTCCTCTTGGTTCGTTCTGAAGCGCCCGAGCTTGTGCGCGCGGTTTCCCCCCTTCGCTCCCAGAGCGAGTATCAGATATGAAGGGCTTGTAGCGCATACAAAAGGCAAGTTCGAATTCCATAGCGGCTTTCGCCCAATGAGCGCCGATTTGGAGCTGGCACTTCCCCCTCGCATTCCCTGGAATCAGGAAGAGAAGCGAGCGATGACCGACCATGGCGAGGTCCAGGCGCTCGCCCCGATCAACGTACTGCTCGGGAAGCCGACGTTGCTGGCGCGAGTGGTGGCCTTCGTTGGGTCGGTGGACACGCGTGTGCTGGGTGCGTGCTGCTGTGGAGGAGTGTGGCGGAGCCGGATATTGATGGCCTCTCTCTTGTTGTCATTGGTGCTGCTGCTGTACTATAGTGTGCCTGAACCGCAACTGGGCCAGAGAGATGATGAAGCCCTCGGTGTGGGAGATCTCGGCCGGGGTGCCGTACGAGCCGCTGCTGGTCAACTGCTTCCGCCGCGCCGCCAACTACTGCTACCGAGAGGTGGATGCGCCCTCCCCGTAAGGCCCTGCATCGTTGAGACTGCCGTTTGCTATTGGTAGATCGCTAACGCTCGCTTTATTGCGGTGTCATGGCAGAAATGTGAACCGACGGGGGTCGCCGCCCGCGATTCGAGCCTGTCTGCTGAATGAGCGCACGTCCATGCGGGAGTACGTGCGCGACTTGAAGCTCATGACGGCGGAGAACGAATGGTTCGATAAACCTCCTCGGTCGCTCAAGCTGGACGACGTCTCGGAGTTGAAGAACGAGACACATAAGAATCCTCGTACGGTGTTTGATAATCTGGGCCTGCTGAACAACCGATTCTGTCGAAGCCAAGATGCACGAGTACGTCTCCTTTTTCTACGTCGTTGCTGTCAAAGCTCATTCTCACTTGCACGATGGATGTTGTTCCCTGTGCAGCTAGTGTCAGGAGCTATCGAACAAGAGCGCGCAAACTTTTACTTGTGGTCGCTCGAAAAGCAGCACCTACGCGCCTCCATGACTCAGACCAATGCGTCGTGCTACGACGTATGCGATGAAGCGCTGGCTGTTGGGTGCACCGATGGGGCAGTAAAGATTTGGAGCTTCTCCTCGCTCGAAAGCCGCAATCTTGACTCGACGTCGCTCGTGAATGCTACCCCTACAAGCTCCATCTCTCACCGCTCCAGTCTGGGAATGGTTCCGTTTATTAGGACTCGAGCGAAAGACAAAGTGGTTAACGTTCGAATCGACCACAATGATGGCACGTTCCTGCATTTGGCGACGTCAACAGAGAAGGGCGAAGCGAACGTATGGGACGTCACGAAGGGAGAGATCATTGTGTCCATCCCGTCCAGCAAGATCCACAAGTCGATGTTACCACGGTCGCAGCGAGAGACATGCCCGCAGATCACGAGCTTGATGCTGCTCCGCAACACCCTCGTGTGCGGCACATCGTGCGGTCTCATCCGCGTGTTTGACTTGCGCAGTAGCCGACTTACGCACCGACTTGCAGGACACCCAGGTATGTGCAATGGTGCTTGTTTAGATTGAGAATGCTGTAGCTGACCTTGCGTGCTACTTCACGGTTTTTGTAGGCGCAGTCGTAAACGCAGATACCAAAGGCCGGGTGTTGTGGTCTGCTGGCAATGAGGGTACTGTCCGTTGGTGGGGTGGAAAAAGCGCAAAGATTTTGTCGAAATCGGCCCTGTGTGAAGGCACCATTTCAGCGCTCGAGATGGATGAGACTGTTGTTGTTGCCGGCTACTCCGAGCAGGGAATTGAAGCCTGGGATGTGCGAACGCAACAGTCGCTGTGTACTTTTAGCAATCACGAGCACGGGGGTGTCAAGGCGCTGCAGTTCGACAACCGCAAGCTTGTTAGCGTGTCGTCAACGGGCAAGGTAAGCTAGACTCCGCTAGCCGCTACGTACGTTATGTACACTAACACGTCATTCTCACCGATGCATAGGCGGCACTGTGGAGATGGTACGAGCCCAATCCTGTTCGATGGTTTGAGCCGCCGACCCCATCCGCACGCTTTATCTCGACAAAGTTTAACGACCGACACCTTGTGTTTGGTACCGACTGCGGAGAGCTTGTGGATTACGACCGACTCGCCACGGTTTTGTAGGCATCGCTGCGCTTTGCCGCTGGCAAGGCATGATGAGAATTTGAACAAGGATAGAATAGGAAGCCCGGCCTTCCTCGCGAAAAGAATCGTGCTTGATTTAACTTCAAGCCGTAGCGTGTCACCTGTTGCATTGGCGCAGCTTGTGAGACTTAAGCATCGTGCGCCGAGCTGCGCCGAGTCTTCTTCAAATACACAATGCTTCCCTTCAACGCTTGGTTTCGTTCTCCTGGCCTCGCCACAGCAACGTATTGAGGACACGAACTTTGCGATTCATATCCGATGCCTGTGGCATCATCGATCGATGTCGGTGTTATTGAGACGCGAACGTGCTCGTAAGTCGATTGCCCTGTGGCTGAGTCTGGAATCCGAACGATAAGTCCTGCCCCCGTGTTCAGCAACGCGGCAGGCTCCCGCGCAGGTTTGAGCTGCACCGAACTCGGGAAGCCTCCCATTCTGCTCGATTATATATGTCATTTCTAACTACAGCCTCGCTGCACAGCATCGCAGCTACTGCTACTGCGTAGATGTATATTCTATCTTACTGTGATAGTTACAATCGAGACTCAGGAAGTCTGGGAAGCAGGTGCAGTACGCACGACATTCGATTGCTGCAACGTTGCTTCAGCCGCCTCGACTCGCCTCTTGCTTGGCAGAAAATATTCACATCCATCGAAATCTGCTTCTACGTCTGGTTCATCACAACAAGCACGCTCAAAACCAGCCATCCTACAGTTATACTACACATGTAGTACGTGCCACCGCCCATTAAAACGAGTCGTCCTGGAACAATGTGTCCGTGATAGCTGTGAACCCAATGCACAGGACCTCGGACCCATCTCGCTCGCGTCTAACGCGGATTGGATAGCACTCAGCTTGACGGTTGACCGAAATGATGCAATTGCCGTCTTCCAGCGAAAAGGGCCACTTGTGCCGTGGACACGAAATGCAGAGCGTGCCGTCGATCTCTTCAATGTCGCCGAGGTGCAGCGGGGCAGCCTGGTGGGGGCACGCGTTTTGAATCGCGTAGAACCCGCCATCGTATTTGAATATTGCCACGGTTTTCCCGTTCACCGTCACCTTCGTGCCTGCAAAAAAAGGGGAAACCGAGGTCAACGCCATAGTGGAGCGCTTCGTCCACAGCAACTGCACGAACCTAATGTCGTCGTCCTCGACCCGGGCTTTATGCGCTTCCGTCCGGTGACTGTGTACTGGTATTTCGGCGGGTGTTTCATCGCCTCCACGACGTCTGCAAGAATGCGGGGAGGAAACATGTTATTCATCAACGCCGCTTCGAGTCTCCTACGAAGTAGACAGTACCAACCTGTCGGCCGAACAAACGTGCTGAACCATAGGTAGCGGTCGTCATCGATCTCCTCGTCGTTTCGGTTCCACCTCACAGGTGGCTCTGCCTCCACCTCGTCTTCCTCCATGGACAGATCCACGTGCAGACGGCTCATGTGGCGTTTCGTTATCAGTTTTCAAATTTGAAAATGTGCCCTAGCCGCACATTCTGCATTTTCGTACTTAAAGAGGAAAGCCGGTCAAAGAGCAAGCCCCGTGTAAGCAGGTTCAACGGTTCAGACAGGAAACCTGACAAATCCGATACGGAGACCACAGCAAAAGCGAGTGGAGTGGAAACCATTCTGGAATCTTTCCCAGCGAGGAAGTGGAGATGGCGAGTAGGTACGGGGATGATGGTTTCCGCGGGCGCGGCCGGGACCGCAGCAGAGAACGCGGCTATGGGGGCGCCTACGGCGGCCGATCCGGCGGCGGGGGCTACGGTCGTGAACGCATGAATGGGGGTGGCGGCGGCGGTGGCGGCCGCCGTGGGGGCGAACAGAGTGGCGGAGGCGCCGAGCACCTGGCGCGCATCCACGGCACGGAGGAGGACCGCGTGAACTGCCCGTTCTACTTCAAGATCGGCGCCTGCCGACACGGCGACCGTTGCTCGCGGCTGCACAACAAGCCTGTGTTCAGCCAGACGATTCTGGTGAGCCACATGTATCAGAACCCGATCGCCCAGGTGATCGCGCAGAACGGAGACCCGACGTCGCTGGACCAGCGCCAGGTGGACGAGGAGTTCGAGGACTTCTACGAGGAGGTCTTTGAGGAGCTGTGCAAGTTCGGCAAGCTGGAAGAGCTCAACATTTGCGACAACCTTGGGGACCACCTTGTGGGCAACGTGTACGCCAAGTACGAAGATGAGGAGCATGCAGCGGCGGCGCAGAAGTCCTTGTACGGCCGCTTCTACGCAGGCCGTCCACTCGTGTGCGAGTTCTCGCCCGTAACCGACTTCAGGGAAGCGCGCTGCCGCCAGTTCGACGAGGGCACATGCAACCGCGGCGGCTACTGCAACTTTATGCACATCAAGACGGTACCGCGATCCATGCAGCGGGACCTAGAGAGGATGTTCAACCGTGGCCCCAGTGATAAAAGCCGCAGCAAAAGCAGGAGCAAGAGCCGAAGTCGCAGCGGCAGTCGCGGACGTCGTGCGCGAGGGCGTTCGCGCAGTGGTTCGCCGAAGGGCGAGCCCCATCGCCGCAAGGGCAGCCGTAGCCGCTCTCCTTCGCTGGCCAAGAAAGAGCGTCGTAGTCGCTCGCGCAGCCACAGTCCCCGCTCTCCTGCG
This sequence comes from Phytophthora pinifolia, assembly GCA_000500225.2. Classification (NCBI taxonomy): domain Eukaryota; phylum Oomycota; class Peronosporomycetes; order Peronosporales; family Peronosporaceae; genus Phytophthora; species Phytophthora pinifolia. Next base: position 8,232 of record KV731719.1, read on the forward strand.
ACTCGGGACGCGAGTCGCGAGGCTCCAAAGACGGAAGAAAGCGCTGTGGTGAAGTAGGAATGAAGGACTGCTTGTCTGCAGACTAGATCTCTATTTCGTTGCTGTGTAGGCCAGGTTTCTCAAGCGCGACGCGAAGGTGGGTGAGATTGTCCTACTTGCTTTGCTTCCCTGGCCGCGAGGTATCGAACCAACCGAATACATGAATTCATTCGTACAGTCTTGTCTTTTAGTCAAGTGAAGGCTTCTGAGGAGCGCTGGGAGTCCATCACATGCTGAACTAACTCGTCCCGAGGTACGACGTTGCCGGCGAGTTTTCTACGATGATAATGGTTGGTAAGAATCTGCAGCTGATGTTGTTCGTTAGCTCATTTGCTTGAGCACTATTAGAAACGGAACAAGTCCCGCGCTGGCGTGCGTTTGCTAGAATCCATCTTCGTAAAATGCGTCCTGCATATGCTGCTTCCGCTTGCGATCTCCCTTAAGCTCATTGCTCCGTTGCTTCCTTGATGCCGACTTCTTGTCGAACACGTCGCGCTAGTAGATACACCAAGCCAACCCGTCAGTCCTACAAGACGCACAAGTAGCGCGAAATAGCGAAAAGGCTCACCCTGTCCACCTTGCGGTCTTCCAACGTTTCCGGTAAGTCTAGCATGGCACGAAGCATGTTGTTGTACTTGATGTGCTCCTGGAGGCCGGTTTGCAAACAGTCCTTCATAGCCTCGAACTGTTTCACTGATTTCCACGAACTGATCTCCAGCACCTCGCTCTTCACGGAAAAGGATACGTGCGGAGTTTCACCGGTCTGTTGTAACGATACTTCAGTTCATGCTACCAATGGAAGCAGCACGACAACATCGAGCGTACCGAGAGCGTTGAGTAAATATCGCGAAAGACAACGCGCTGCGTCTTGCGGTCCTTCTTGCTGTTTTTCTTGCTGCTGTCCTGGCTCATTTCAAGGAAGCGGTCCAAGGTCTCTTCACCGTACGGTAATGGTACACCGCAATTCTGTGCACTTTCGAACAGGAAAGCGACGTTCTCGCCAGCAGCCGAGCGCACGTCGACATCCTTGTGATCGAGCAGAGCCAGGAACTTAGGCACCAACCTGTTCAGCAGAATCAAGCCCGAACCCAGGTGTGGTGAGCTGCTAAGTTGCAACGGCTACACAACAGACACGCCAGATTCCTTGAAGTCTAAGACTTACCTCTCAAGAAGGTCGTCGCTGGTAAGCATCTCGTCTGAGAGAGAGGATGCAACGAGGCCCCACGAGTCCAGGGCAGCCTTGCAGATATCGCCAACGATTTTTGGGTTGAAAAACGTCTCAAACAGCTCCAGCAGCTCGTCCGTGTTCTCCTCCTCCACACTGCTAACGAAGCAGATCAACCCGAGCGCACGAATTGTCTAGGGTGGAAGGTGTTAGCAAAGGCCCAGGCATATGGAGCACTAGCAAAGACACTCGCCACTTACCGAAACCTTAATCTTCGCATTTTTCGCTGTCTTGACCAGCGGCTGGAGAACATTCTTTGATCGCTGGTAAAAGCGCTCCTCGTCTTCCCCGAAGATGATCGCCATAATCGCCAAGATGCGCGAGCCAAGCACGGCCTCGCCTTCAGACGGCTTTCGCAGGCATCCAAGCACGTTAGCCAGGAAGCTGTTTCAAAATAAAGTTGGTGAGCTAGGCTGCAAACACGAATTGAATCGTTTTTGCTCGAGAACACTGGATACCTTTCGCTAACATCGTCGGGTGCCATGTACTGTAGCAGGGAGCCAGTGAGCTTCTCCAGAGCCGCAACGCGCGTGGTAGTTCTAGGCAACACATATTGATTGTAAGCATCAGCGATGCTGTACCCACGCTCCCATCAGCTACAGCTAGGGCCACCAGCACGTACCTCTTCTCGGTCAGCTCCTCGATGGACTCGTCCAGCTCCTCCTCGTCGTCCACGTTCTTCGTGTAGCCGTCGTAGAACTCGCCGTCGTCCGACACAAACGTCCCGTGCGTCTCCACCGACGCCACGGACGCGGCGTCGTCGTCCTCCTCTTCTTCGTGGCGCATGCGCCGGCCTCCTGCACGCACATCCACACAAGATCAGCCAGTGATATGCAAAGAGATCGCTGCGGCCGTCGCAGCCGTTCTAAGCTGCACCTCCGCGCTTTTTCCCCATGTTGCCTGTCTGTCTGAGTAGCTGGCTGGATGTAGGGTTTGTCCGGAGGCTGGCCTCGCTGTTTTTCTCGCTGCTGCGGCTGCTGAAGCTTCTTCCCAAGTGAGTGAAGTTCATGATCGCGGTTTGACGGAGTGGCTGGAAAAAAGGAGCTCATTTTTGGCCAATCAGCGCTAGAACAGAACCGTTGGAACTTGCGAATGGCATGCTTGGATGTTTGGCGACAAGCTGCAAGTGTCTCAAAACGTGAACTGTCGAACAGCCTGCATTTGCAAATTTTGCCGCTAAAGAAGGTACGTGGAGGAAGATCGCGCGCCCGGGAGCGCAACGCTCTGCGTCGACGCTCACGTGCTGCTGCACCCCACCGCGGGCCCCTCGAGGGTGAGGTATGCTTTAGAGTTCTGATCGTATCGTCGCTTGATGGACAGACCGACTGCTGCTGGACCAGATTCGGCAACGGTGAGCAGATCCGAAGAAGCCATCCGACCACCCAAGCCCACCGAAAACGACAAAAGCAAGGTTCGTGTGTGTGAATGCATGAGGGGAGCGTACAGCAGATGCTGCTAGAGGCGTGTCCCGCCGCCCTCTGTGCCTCTCGACGTGGAGCTCAATATTCATGCTGTTTCTCTCTTATCTCTCCTGCCGTGAACGACAGCTATGAGCTCGCACGTTGTGACGGCGGGGGATGTAAATCAGACCGCTGACGGTGTGCGGAACTTGGTGCATGTCACAGACAACGCCATGGACATTGACCAGACTGGTGCCGCGCCGATCGACGAGGGGCTTTATAGCCGCCAGCTCTACGTGATGGGCCGCGAGGCACAGCTGCGTATGGGGGCGTCCAACGTGCTCATTATTGGGCTCAACGGCCTCGGCGTTGAGGTCGCCAAGAACGTCATTCTGGCTGGCGTGAAAAGCGTCACGCTGCACGACGACACGCCGGCGAGCACGCTCGACCTGGCCTCCCAGTTCTACCTGACCGAGGCTGACGTCGGCAAGCCGCGCGCAGCAGTGTCGGCGAAGAAGCTGGCGGAGCTGAACCCTTACGTCCCCGTCCGTTGTCACAGTGGCGAGATCACGGAGGAGTTCTTGCTTGGGTTCCGGGTGCGTTTGCTTCATAAGTGCCTCGATGCAGTACCGATTAATTACTGACTGCTGGTTGCGAATTGTTTTGTGCGAAAGGCTGTCGTTCTCGTTAACGCGCCTCTGAAGGAAGCGAAGCGTATCAATGCGATCTGCCACGCCAAGGCAATTGCATTCATCACGACCGAGGCGCGTGGAGTCTTTGGCTCTGTCTTCTGCGACTTCGGCGACGAATTTATTGTCTCGGACCGGGATGGCGTGGAGCCTGTGAGCTGCCTGATCGCCTCTATTTCCAACACGGCGCCGCCGCTGGTCACTGTAAACGACGATACCCGTCATGGTCTTGAAACGGGGGACCTGGTGTCCTTCCGCGAAGTTACGGCCTTCCCATTCCTGAATGACGGCGAACCGAGGAAGGTTACGGTGACTGGCCCCTTCACATTTACCCTGGATACTATCGACAATGCCGACAAAAATCGCTTCGAGCAGGGGCAGCCGTCGACTGGCGGCTACGTCACTCAGGTGAAGCAGCCCCTCGTGACCAAGTTCAAGAACCTAGAGAGTGCGCTTGCTTCGCCAGGGGAGTTCTTGCTCAGTGATTTCGCGAAGATGGGTCGTTCGGAGCTGCTTCACATGGCGTTTCAAGCGCTGGATGCGTTCCAAGAGAAGCACCAGGGGAGCTACCCGAAGCCAGGGTGCATGCAAGATGCAGAAGAGGTATGTGCTCTTGCTGCTGAGCTGAACAAACGGTCTGCTTCAAAGAAGCAATTTACCGTCGAGAATGTGGACAGTACCGATTCAAAGAGAATTATGCAAGCGCTCGCTTCTGGTGCCACTGGCGTGATCTCTCCGATGGCTGCTTTCCTTGGAGGCATTGTCGGCCAGGAGGCCCTCAAGGCATGCAGTGGCAAGTTCACGCCAATTCAGCAGTTTTTCTACTTCGATGCGGTTGAATGCCTCCCTGATGCCGTCTACGCGGGCTCCCCCGACGAGTTCGCGCCTTCCGGCTCTCGATACGATGGGCAGATTGTCGTATTTGGCCGGAAACTGCAGGAAAAGATCAAGAGCCTGAACATGTTCCTTGTCGGCGCCGGTGCCATTGGCTGCGAGATGCTCAAGAACTGGGCCATGATGGGCGTTGCGTCTGGCAAGGATGGTTTCATTCACATCACGGACATGGACATGATCGAGAAGTCGAATCTGAATCGCCAATTTCTCTTCCGCTCGAAGGACGTGCAGCAAGCAAAGTCGTCGGTTGCTGCCCGGGCTATTAAGGAAATGAATCCGGACGTCAATGTCCGGGCGTACGTGTCCCGCGTCGGTGGGGAATCTGAGGACCAGTTCAACGACGACTTCTTCGAGTCGCTTTCTGGTGTGTGCACTGCGCTGGACAACGTTGAGGCTCGGCTGTACATGGATCAGCGCTGCTTGTTCTACGGTCTCCCTATGTTTGAGTCGGGTACGCTGGGAACGAAAGGCAACACGCAGATCGTCGTACCCCACAAGACTGAAAACTACGGAGCGTCTCGTGACCCTCCTGAGAAGAGCATCCCAATTTGCACTCTGAAGAACTTCCCGAATGCGATTGAGCACACCCTTCAGTGGGCACGCGACTGGTTCGAGGGTGAATTTTTCCAGGCGCCGTCGGATGTGAACCGCTACTTGGAAGGACCGGAATTCATGAAGGAGCTCAACGAACAGCAAAATACCAAACTGGAGACTCTGGAACGGCTGAAAAGCTCGCTTGTGGAAGACCGCCCCATGTCTTTCGAAGACTGCATTTCGTGGGCTCGGTTCAAGTTTGAGGATCTCTTCAGCAACCAGATCAAGCAGCTTCTGTACAACTTCCCTCTGGATCAGGTATAGTTCAGGGGACTTGCGTTGCTTGACTTTGGGTTTGCTGCTAATTTGCCTGCTTCCCATTCGTTTGTAGCTGACAACGTCGGGTACTCCATTCTGGGCTGGACCGAAGCGGCCTCCGACGCCGATTTCGTTCGACGCGGAGGACCCACTGCACATGGACTTCATCGTTTCTGTTGCTAACAGCCGCGCTAAAAACTACGGTCTCAAGGGACACACGGACCGAGACGCCTTCGCCCATGTTCTTGCTGGCATTCACGTTCCCGAGTTTTCTCCCAAGAAGGGAGTGAAAATTGCTGCTTCGGATGCAGAGCTCAAGGATGGCGGTGCCGCTGCTCCCGGACTGGACGATGCGGATGCTCAATGCGAGTTTATCCTGAAGGAGCTGCCGAAGCCGTCGACTCTCGCTGGCTACCGCATGCAGTCCATCGAGTTTGACAAGGACGATGACTCTCACATGGAGGTCATTGTGTCGGTCTCGAACCTGCGTGCGCGGTCCTACAAGATCGCGGAAGAAGACATGCACAAGTCGCGCTTGATTGCTGGCAAGATCATCCCGGCCATCGCAACGACGACTGCGCTTGTGACCGGACTCGTGTGCTTCGAGTTCCTGAAGGTGTTCCAGGACAAACCGCTGGACCATTACAAGAATGGGTTCGTGAACCTCGCGCTGCCACTGTTCACCTTCGCTGAGCCGATCGAGCCCAAGGCGACGAAGACGATGCTGAAGGGCGAAGAGTACAAGTGGACGGCGTGGGACCGCCTGGAGGTGGACCGCGGAGACATGACGCTGAAGGAGTTCCTAGCCTACTTTGAGAAGGAGTACGATGCCGAGGTCTCGATGCTGTCGTACGGCGTCACGATCCTCTACGCGATGTACTCGCAGAAGTCGCGCTCGAAGGAGCGCATGGCCATGAAGATTTCGGACCTCGTGCGCACAGTGACCAAGAAGCCCATCGACCCGAAGCTGAAGTACCTCATTCTGGAGGTGTGCGCCATGGACGCCGACGGGGAGGATGTGGAGCTGCCCTACCTACGCTACCACTACAAGCAGCAGTAGGCAGGCTTGCCGCCTGGACAGGGGCCTAATACGGGTTTCACTTCAAGTTGCTTTTTTTTAAGCCAATCACAGCGTTTATGGCTATTCAGAGGTTTTAAATTGCTAATCAGGTTCAAGCAGATCTTGAGGTGGACCACTTCAGCGTCGCGCGCATGCTGACAAGAGAGAAGCAACGTTGCCCACGACAAGATGGCTCTGAACGTGGAGTTTAACGACCAGTCCCAGCGCGTGAAGGTCACGCCCGGCACGACGATGGTGCGTGCATCTCCTGCCCCCACTCGAGCCCCTCGCTCTCACCTTTCCTCCGCTCACTCCCTGTGGGTACGCAGTTCCAAGTGCTGGAAGAAGCGCGGGAGCAGTTCCGCCTGAGCGATTCGCGCCAGTACCAACTCTTGCACCGCAGCAAGCCCATCGACCTGTCCATCCCTTTCCGCCTGACGGGCATCTCGAACAACGCTTCTGTGGAGATGAAGGAGCTGGAGGGGGCGGCCGAGGTGCAGCAGGTGCGCGTGTGCATCCAGCTGCGCGACGGAAAGCGCGTCCAGGCGTCTTTTGGGAGCGACGCGCCCATGGGGCGGATCTTGACATTCTTCAATCTGCTCCCAGCGTCAGAGCAGGTGATTCGCACTCTGCTGCGCGTTGGACTCGATGCGGAAACTAACGGACGTGTGTGTCGTGGCGACTGGGCAGTTCTCGCTCGGCTTCCTGCGACGTGAGATCGACTTCCCAGCTTTCGCGACGACTACTCTAAAAGGTGGCTTGTTTCCAGTGAGAGTCGGGGCGCTATGCGTGCTGTAGTGCTGACCTGGTGGTGTTTGATTTCGACATAGATCTCGGTATCATGAGCGGGTCAGCGATGTTTCGAGTCCAGGCTGCAGATGGACAGTTTACATCGGCTGCTCCCAGTACACACGATCGCCCTGCATCTCCACAGCAGCCCCACGTCTCATTTGCGCCGACAACTGCAGCACCCCCTGCACCCGCACCTCCTGCACCCGAGTTGGCGGCCAGCTCTCCTGCGCCACAGGAAGAGGATGTTGACATGGAAGACGCTCACATCGAGGAAAAGGAAGCGAGTGCCGGAGACAGCGCCATGAGCAGCTACGACGCGCTGCAACTCTTGCGAGCCCGCAGCTTTGATGCAGTGTCTCGGCCCGCTGTCACGATGCTGATGAAAATCGTGACGAACATCCTGTCGAACCCAGGTCTGTTGTCAATGCTCTCAGCTGGAAGGACTCGTTCTTTCCTAGAACTCACAGTTGTCGTTCTGCTGGTATCGACTCTATAGAAAACGAGAAGCTGCGCTCCATCCGTTTGTCGAACGCTGCGTTTCATCGCTCAGTGGGCCAAGTTGAGGGCGGCCTGGAGTTCCTGAAGTCCGTGGGCTTTGCAGTGGTTCAAGACACTCAAATGCTCGTGTTAGATCCTAGCCCGCGCGAGAAAAGGAAGCTGGAAGAATGCCTGAGGCTGCTGAACGTGGAGGCGGACGATTTGAATATTTCGCTGGACACACGTCCAGTTGTTCGCGTGAAGCAAGTAGACCCGACCTTCGACGTATTCAAGACACAAATTACCCGCGTACAGGTGCGACCAGTGCTGTCTCTTCGTGGTTTGAATACGGCTCGACTCATACTTTGATGTTCAGATGCAACCGCGCGGCCCAAGCACCACCGAAGTTCTTGTTGATGCGCTTAAATCCAAGCAAGAGCAGCTGGTTGGCCACGAGAAACCCCCTCGAAACACGACTGTTTCTCTCGACGGGAGACGCGTGAGTGGACGAAATGACGCAGTCGCCGCTCGTGCGGAAGATGAGCGAAGCGACGCGCAATTGTTGATCTCGAGCCTTAAAGCTCGGCGGGAGGAGACGGAAAAGACCAAGGTTGGGTGGTTTGATTGAAATAAGCCGCTGGTGGTGGACTAATAGGCGTGGCTGGTCTTTGACTTGGATATGCTCTCAGAACTTCCGTACTCAAGCGATGCGAGAACTCGATGAGCTCAAGCGCAAGAAGGTATTTCAAACGGCGTTAATCCGTATCCAGTTTCCGGACCGAGGTATGCAGACCTGCTATTTTGTAGGTGTCGGATGCGTGTGCGCTTAACCATGTGAATGAGTAGCTGTCATGCAGGCTTCTTTCCACCCGAACGAAACCGTGCAAGATGTCATGGACCATGTAGCCCAGTGTCTGGAGGACCAGTACAAGGAAGCCACGTTCTATCTCTACGTCACGCCTCCCACCCAGAAGCTGGCGGCCACGAAGACACTGGCTGAGTTGAACCTTGTACCTGCTGCACTGACGTATCTCTCGTGGCTGGAGGCGCCACCTCAAGCGGAGGGGGCCAGCATCGGCTTTTACTTGCGACGTGATCTGGTAATTGAACTCGAGCCCTGCCGCCCTCAGCATGGACATACTATACTAACTTTGTGTGTTTGCTCAGTTGGTGGACGAGCATGCCGAGTCCAAGGAAAGCGTGGATCCGTTGCAGAAGACCGAGTACCCGAAACCACTGCACCTTGGTAAGCATCCTAAAAACGTAATGAGCGTATCTGGGGTACTGACGCCGATACCACGTTGCTTATGTCCCCAGAAACCCCCGCGAAGCCTGAACCACTGGCCGACTCAACGCGGCAGGCGTCTTCAAGTGCAAAAGCAAAGTCCGCCAAGAAGCCGTCGTGGTTGAAACTCTAGTGCTCAGTCACCGCGGCATATGCAAACAAAGACCTGGCGAAGGAGGCAGACCAAAAGAAATGTTTTGCGGCTTCATTACTTCGAGTAATTTGCCACTGTTGTCAACCCTCAAACCAAAGAGCGTAACCTGTATACAGGATTCTGCGGCGGAGATTAACGCGTTTCCCCTAGCTATATGCAGTATTACGCTTGCACCACTGGGTCTTCCATTAGCGTTGGTTTCTCTTCGGGGATCGAGTCTTCCTTCGCCGAGTCCTTCGCCAAGCCCGCCATGACCAGCTCTTCCTTGGTAGAGTCCGTCACGGCCGAGTCTTCCTTGACCAAGCTCTCCTCGGTCGATGAGCTCTCCATGATCGAGTTTTCTTTGGCCGAGCTCTCCTTGATCGAGACTTCCTTGGTCGAGACCGTCATGGCCGCATCTTGTACATTCTCCTTGATCGAGTCCGTCATGACCGTGTCTTCTTTGGCCCCGCTCTCCTTGATCGAGTCCTTCTCAGCTGAGTCTGCCATGGCCGAATCATCTACAGAGTCCTTTGCCGCCGGCTCGACTTCATTGAGCGCAGACTCGACCTCACCCCCCAAAAGACGAGCGGGGCTTACAGACCGACTCGACGCTGCGGTTGTCGACCCCGACACGCTGAGCTGGTCTTGTTTCACCATTTCATGGGCTCCAATTCTCTGATCTCGCAGCTCTTTGCGGAGCTTAAAATTGAATCCATGCTTGGCATCCCGCACGTTGAAGAGATGATAGTACTTGGCCCACTGCAGCTCACGTGCCGCTGGGCCCGTGCGGACAGCCATCTTTTCAATCGTTGTACGATCGCCCATGCTGATATGCGCAGTCAACGAAAGCCGCCTCGCAGTGCTCTTGATCTCTTTGCCATGCTGAATCTTCTCTTGGATCAGAGCTCGCTTCCGCTGCTTAATTTGTTGCTTCTTCGTCAGCTTCTTCACCGGCGAGTCATTCGCTTGATTAATCTTCTCAGGTGCCATGGTTCCACGACAGTTTCTCGACTTGCAGTGGCATTTCCACTCCATGGCTTGCTTCGTGTGAAACTGATAGTCGTACGAGAGCTCGGTGCCCGACTCGATGTCCTTCAACGCAGTGATAGCGATCCGGTTAACACCTTTCACACGCCACTTGAGCAGGTGACAATTGGGGTCGCACGAGTGGTTAATGAATCTGGAAACACTTCCTTTGAAGCGCGCGTCGATATACTCGCCCTTCCCGAGCTCCATAATGTACATGTTCTTGTCATCAGGGCTGTTCTTCGCGTGATCAAGAAGACGACGTTCCTTCTCGTCCTCATTGATGACCTCGCCAACGTACTCGATCACTAGCTGTCCTGCCTTGACAGAATCCAACACACGCAGCCCCCAGCCTTTCTCGACCGTGTGAAACTGCTGGAAGCGAGGGTATACCTTCTGGTGGAGCGCTCGATTCCCACAGTTCTCACCGAGCGTGCAGTTCGACTCTCTAGTGTGCTTGTTGAATTTCATCCCCAGCGTTGGCGCTGGGCCGAAACACTCGGTAAAGCTTAAACGGTTGATGCAATCCTCTCCACAAGTTTCTTTGCAAACACACATGGGCGCGTCCTCTAGTGACACCTTCGGCTGCTTAAAGGTGTAAATGCTGCGGCCAAGCTTGCGGTACCTCGGCGGTTGGAGACGAACATCTTCGATAATATTCCGCAGCAGCCGAAAGTGATGGCAATCGTCAGGATTGCTGGCAGCCGGGTCACGCTTCGGTAGAAACATCCACGGGAGGTGCAAAGTAGAGTCCACCGTCACAGTATCGATGCTGCGATCAGAGAGGTAGAATGACGGGATCTTCGGTAGCTGTTCATCGGGATGCCTCCAGCAGAGCAAACCAACTGTGTTGTAGCGGGCACTTGGCGGCACGCATTGCGGGTGGTATGCTTCGGGGCACTTGAGGCAGCACATGAGGTCCGGGCTTTTTTTCTTCCCTTCACACACGAAGCAAATGTGGCGAGGACAGCGGAAAGAAGCGTCAGACTCCAACAACTCCTCCACGGTTGCTGATCCCGGTTTGAGTTTCCCTCCAGCTCGGCGGGACATCTTGTTGCCGTCGACGCATGTCTGGTGAAAGAACTTCCCGCAGGTCGCAACGCTGCAGCGAAACACGCCACCCTTTTCGCTGATTGTTCCGTTACGCCCGCAAGCAAAGCAGGCCTGCTCGTTCGTACGACACTGCTCGCATAGCCACTGCTCTCCCTCAGGGGCTGACTCGATGCCCAGGCACGAGAAGTGATAAGACTTGAGGCAGCTGCCATCGCACAACATGATGTCAGTGAGGTCATCGTCCTCGATCTCCCCACAAATGCCACAGAGATCTTCTTCTGGGAACTTGGACGCGATGGCCGATGCGTCCTTCTTCTTTGCAGGCGCCTTGGGCTTCTTCAGCGCGCCATTCTCAACACGCCTAGTGACCGCACGCCCTGATCGCGTGAGACCAGTTTGAACAAATGTCGGCGCCAATTCTCGCGCTTCTGCACCAAAGTGATCAGCGCTTTCTTCGGCAGTCGGCGCACCAGCGAGCCTTTTCGCTGTTCCTTGACGATGCTTGTCAAGCTTGGCCTGATATTTCGCCCACGCCTCGCTGGCTTTCGTAGCGCGAGGCAAAATCCGGTAATTGCTGGCCTTGTCAATTTTCTCGTCGCACTTGGAGTTCCAGCCCATGTAATGAACAGTGTAACCCTCGTCATCAATGCGCTCGATCTTGGATGCAAGCCACTCCTTCGTTCCCACGTCATAAACATCCACCTGCTGCTTTTCTTCCAGGCTGGTGCAGAACTCCTCGTGGCGTCGCTTGTCTTCGTCGCTAGCGTGGAGCGCATTGTTGCGAATCTCGTCTTCTTCATCCATCGGCTCACTCATCTCGATGTCATCTGAGCTGTCGCCTACGGCCTCGTCCGTTGTCTGACCGGCGGAGGTAGGCACGAGGGCAGCACGCTTGCGCGGGTGCAACTCGTCAGCCGTTGTCGTGTCTTCATTGTCCTCATGAACGCGCTTGTTCCTGGTACTCGCAGCCACTGCAACGGCCCCATCGCTTCGGTTTGCACATGATTCGTCGGCCGTAGCCGATGCACCGACAGCAGTACTGCCCACGCTTTTCGCCCCTGAATCGTCCTGCTGCTCACCGTCGGTGTTGGAAGAGACAGCGTCAGATCCCATCGCCGCCGAGCGTGCGGCCATAGCTCCAGATGCGCTGGCAGCATTAATGTTCTCATCAACAACACCTGCTCCCGCTACCGTCGCCACAGCAGCACTAGCAGCATAGGCCTCGACAACTGGAGACTGCTTACCGGCTGCCACGGCCTCATTTGCGATTCCTGGGGCAACAGGGACCGCAATAACAAATGTAGCTGCGCGATCTTCCTTCGTTCCAGACTCACTGGACGTTTGCTCGGTCGTAGGCTGAGCGCTCTGCTGCGTGCCGCCCGCAGAGGCGCTGCTCGCTCCGTTCATTTTCTCCGCAAAACCAAGTGAGCTCCCTCCACCGCCTTCGCGCTCTTTTTCGGGCTGAAAAAAGGATTTGTGTGGGACACATATATTATATGTGGTGCACATCCGTAAAAGTACATGTACCGATCGATGCATGTGCTTCTCTCACTAACCAACTGTCAGTACCTCGTGCTTCGTTGGAGAGACTTGCTCGATCATTTCCTCAAAGCTGGAAGACAAAGCGAACGCTGCGTGTGCGTCCAGCGGCTCACGCACGCTGGAACTCGGCCACCAGATTCTCGCGCGCCTCTCGGTCAGGGATCAGGTCCAGCGGGGTCTTTCCGTCGTCGTTCTTCGCAGTCAAGTCGGCTCCGTGCGCTAGGAGCTCCTTCCACATGTCAGTGCTCGCGTCGAACGCAGCAGCTACGTGGAGAGGCGTGACCCCAAACTTGCTTTTCTCGGTCGCGTCGGCTCCATGCGCGAGCAACACCGTCGCAGTGCGCTCGTAGCCATCACGAAGCGCCTGGTGCAGCGGAGAATACCCCGACGTTTCGTTCTCCAAGTTCGATTCAGCCCCGTGCGAGAGCAACAGCTCGGCTGGCGCCACGTGAATGCGCTCCGGAAGCTCTTCCGCCACTGTAGCTTCGCTCCGAGGCTCTTCCTCCGCCAGACTGGCCTCGTCAAGAACAATGGCGTCGTGCAGTGGCGTGTTGCCCACAAAGTCCTTGTTGTTTGGATTCGCTTTCCCTTCCACCAGTAACAGTTTGGCGAGGTCAACTCGTCCACGACGCACAGCAAGATGCAAAGGTGTTATCATGCGGTTATTCGTAGCATCCACATCCGCCTCGGCAGCAAGAAGTCGCGCAGTGAGATTGATGTGGCCGTAGTCCACAGCGTAGTGCAGCGCCGAGTTGCCCTGCTGATCAACCTCGTTCTTCAGAGCGTCCGAGAAGACCAAGTCGATCACGTGTTGAGCATTATGTTCTGCTACCGCGTGCAGAAGCGTATGTCCCACTAGATTGCGCTCCTTCAAGCTCGCCCCACGCAGCAGCAGCAGCTTGACCATGTCAGTGTTGTCGCATTTCACCGCTTCAAACAACGGCGGGTCTTCGCAGCGCATACTGGCGCTCATTGAGTTGTCATCTGTACCAAGCCGAAGCTCGCTGGTGTCCAGCACAAGAGACACAGCATCTTCGCTGCCACCTCGAATTGCCGCGTTCAAAACACCTCTCCAAAACTTTTCGGCAGCTTCAGAGGAGGCCTCCCTCGTCTCCAGTTGCCTCTTCGCGGCTGGTAAAAGAAGCTTCAGCACTTCCAAGTGACCGTTCTCAGCTGCCTGGATGCACGCCTCGGTCTCAGCTTCACTCTCACCGACACTTGGGGTTATCACCGCACCAGCCTCGAGGAGGTTTCTCACCGCCAACACATCGCCTGAAGCGCTTGCCTCTGACAGAGGCGTCTTGACCGACGTAGTTGTCATGGCTAGCTAGTACTTCGATCTCTGCAAAATTGGATGTGATGAGGTTGTGAAAGCAATCGCCACTGCAAGTTGAAGCTCAGATTCTAACGGGCTCATGGGTCGAAATGGTTCATTGTTTTTTCAACCGTTGAATCAAATCAACTCGCTTTGCACGTCCCAGTTGTCAGCTTTCATGGTTGGTGTGCAGAGTGAGCTTTTTATT
>KV731725.1:6493-24926 GCA_000500225.2 Phytophthora pinifolia
TCGGCGAATTCCAAAGTTTCGAGAGTTTACATATATTTGTGTACCGTAATTGTTAATACTGTATGCCAATAGACACGCGAGTCAGGAATTCTTCATCGGGGCTCCTCGACCACACGCGTATTCTCATCGGCATCCAGGCCCTCCAAACTCAATTCTGGTGGTCTTAGCCATGCGTGTGCCTAACGGTTCGAACCTGAGTCGCCTGCGATGGCTGTTGCAGTTCCAGGCGCCAGGGATCCTGGCTCTGCATCCGTGGGGTCTCTTGGCGGCGCTATTACGATCGCCCAGTCGCCTCTTAGACGGCGTCACGGCTTCTCACCACCGGTACTTGGACCGTGTGGCCGCTGCAGTGACGCAGAACCCAGTTTTGTTTCCCAACGGGTTCTTCTCGGACGGATGGGGCGATCTCAATACGCCCAAGCGGATCCGTGAGCTGCTGCAGAGTCGTCGCATGAACGACGTGGTGACGCTGCAAGACGGGGAGCCCAATTGGGGGAAAGTTCGGGAGCTGTCGGTCGCCAAAGTGGCGCTGAGAGAAGGCATGTTCAAGAGCACGTTGGGCAATGCCGCGAAGTTACTGCCGGTCGAAAGTCTGGACGCGTTCTGTGAATTGGTGACGCCTCTGGACTGGGAACGGGAAAATGCGGGTATTCCACAGGGGAGGCGAGATAGACCTCTTGTGGGTACGTGCGCGTGGAGTGGGGTAGAATTCTGTGAAGAGCGGGTGAATAACGGTGAGCTGTCAACGTAGTGCTGCTGCCGGGAACGGGAGAGCACGGATTCCTGCATCGGAGGACGTCGGTTGCCATTCCACTCGCCAAGAAAGGAATTGCCACCTTGGTACGTCCCCAACTGGAGGTTAATGGGAATATTGCCTTGACTTTGTATTTTTTTATTTTTCATTTTTTTTTATTTGTGTTTATTGTAGATTCTTGAAGGACCGTTTTACGGGAAGCGCAAGCCACCTCAGCAAAAAGGCTCAAAACTGCGAAGGTGAGGCTCACCACTTCTCGATTTAGGATATGAGAACCTTTTTGAGTTATCATTGTTTGTTTTGGTATTACAGGGTCAGCGATCTACCCATTCTAGGCCAAGCCACGATCGAGGAAGCCAAGTCGCTGCTGGAACACTTTCGTGACGTTCACGGTTTCTCCCAATTAGTCGTCGCAGGTAGCAGCATGGGCGGTCTGCACGCTGCGATGGTCGCCTCCGTGTTTCCTGGAGATGTAGGCGCCACCGCCTGGCTCGCTCCTCCTTCAGCTGTGCCTGTCTTCGCAGACGGGTTGCTATCTGGATCCTGCAACTGGCGTTCGCTGTACAAACAACACGAGCTGCAGATGCTGGATAAAATGCTCGCTGGGCATGCCGTGGCGGACTCGCACGAAAAACTGGCCAATGCCGTCGCTGACGCGGAGAAAGAACGAGCGGAAGCATCCGAGTCGGAGCAGGACCCAGTCATGGAGGCCAAGAAGCGCATGAGGATGTTCCTCTCGATCACAGATATCGACAATTTCCTGCCCCCACGCCGTTCCGACGCTGTGGTGTTCGTCTACGGGACTGAAGACGAGTACATCGGCTTCACTGAGCCGCAATGGGAGGTAGGCTAGCTGCACTTTTAGATCCTGTCGCTGAGCTGAGGTATCGTATCTGACGGCTTCCTCCACTTGTATCGACCTCAGCGCATGCGTCACCAGTGGAAACCGGCGCACTTCCGAACGATCAAGACGGGCCACGTCAGCGGAATTTTGTTGGAGCAAGAAGCTTACCGGAAGACGATTTTGGAGGTTGTCGGCCTGTTGAAGGCGCGAGATGCAACAGCCGAGTCCTCGTCTGAAGCTGTTGCCACCTCAACCTGAAAAGTCCCAGCCCACCAAGTAATATTGGCACCTTTCCGTGCATGAGCAGCGCAATGGCAGGGCCAACGCTAGCCCCCGAAAAAGGTATTCGAACTCGTTTTCCCTCTCACTGGATCGTACCTGATCGGGTCGCCTTACTCGTGAAGACAGCAAACGATGATGTCCTGATACGTGCTCATGACGGTGCGCAGTTCTCCTCGAGAAAGATTCTCGCGCCACATGATCTCTTCGAGGTGGTCCTCGCCGTGGAAATAGACGCAAAGCCGCTTGAAAAGGGTGAATACCGGATTGGGCTTGGCGATTTTGGCCAAGTACGCACGCTCTTGGTCGGTGAATAGTAGTTGAGTTGCCACGCTCATCACTTGAGCCATTGGCACGTTGTTTTCCCCTCGTCCTTCTGCAGGGTTCTCGTCTGGGGAGGCCAGTGGTGCCGGCGGTGGTGACGGCAGTGCCATGGCTGCTGAATTGATGGGAGGCGTCGGTGCTATCGGCAAACTGCCAGGCGCACTGGTATTGGAAGCGCTACTGCTGACGCGTGGGACACGAAGACTGGACGCGATGAGCGAGCTCCCAACAGAAGACGCACCTCCGTGACCAAGCTCAGCGGCGTAGTCTCCATCCGACGGGATCATGAAGTAAATGTAGCGGTGGAGCTGCACAATAAAGCGCTGCTGAAGCAGCCAGACCAGGATGTGGATGTACTCGGTCTTCTTGGCCGTCGAGAGCGTCTTCATGTATTCGCCAATACGACGAGACCCCGAGAAAGTCGACAGCACCTCGCCAAGCTCGTAGGGCGGAAATTTCCGCCGGAATTCCTGTGCCATTGGCGAAGACACGTGCAGATCCGCCTTCGCATTCACTTGATAGATGTTGTAGAGGGTGATGGCGTCAACGATTCGTCCGAAGCCCCAATAGACGAGATGCGCCGCCAGTCGAAACACTTGGTGGATCGGCACGCCCGTCTCGAGCGCAAGATCCTGGAAGCTCTTGAGCGGGTTCACAGCCTCCACCAGATCGCGAAGCTGGCGCGCATGATCTGCAGGCAGTTTGTTGACAATATCATTCTGGTCGGTCAGTAGCAGGAGCGTGTGATACGGCCGCAAAGTCGCCATCCTGACGGTAACCGCATCCGTCAGAGTCAGCGAGAGCTTGACCCATCCATTCAACACGACGTGAGCAGCGCCAGACTCTTCCAGGCCATGGAAGACGCGCTTCAAGTCATTAGCCAGCACACTTTTCCCCAGCGAAACGTCGATCAGCGTCTGCGGATCCACTTCCACCGTGGACGAGCCCTTCTCCGTGTCCTTACGGTGGTGATGAAGGTGCATGAGGCTGGATCCGCTCGCTGCTCCCCCACCTCCTCCAGCATTGCTCGTGATACTGCTGCCACTTGTCGCGCCTGCAGCAACCGCCGCCGTCACGCTATTGCCACTGGTAACCCCAGGAATCCCGGGATTGTTGTTCCCTGCGTTGCGTTCACTTTGAGCGAGTTCATCTCTTAATTGCAGTAGTTCCCGCACTTCTTTCGACACGAAACCCACGCGCAACTCTTCATGCAACAGCCCATTGGAAAGCTGGGCAGCTACCGTGTGGAAAGCTTGAGCAGAACTCCTCCTTCGTGCCAGAAGTTCCTCTTCATCTGCCTGTTGCAATGGCAAAAATTGCGTATCGAATGTCCCGTCCGTGGCTTCAGTCCTCCTCAACACTTGCGGAGGACGGTCTTCCAGTGCGAAAATGATGTTGAACATGGTCGTCTCCGTCCCAGTTGTGCCACTAGAGCCGTTGGTCGATTGCTCGCTAACTGTAGTGGGTGCTCCAATAGTCGATGCTGATCCATTCCCCGTCGATGAAGCTCCGTCCACCGGCACAGCAGCTGGCAACCGACGTGATACTAGCACTGGATGACTCACGAAGCGTAGATCATCAACTACGAGCTCGAAACTCGCATTACAGAGCGCGTTCTTGGGTCGGAAGAGCTTGGCCAATAGCGGGGCCGGGAGCGTGTGAAAACTCGACGCATTCTCACTGGGGGGCGCAGGATACCTGAAGGCCAGGTTGCAACCCTTGCTGATGTCGTCCACGACGAGCGCGACGCCCAGCAGGCGGCACCCACCGGCAAGTCGGACAGCCGAAGCGCAGCTCATAGGCATACACTTTGCGAGCA
The DNA here is from genome assembly GCA_000500225.2 of Phytophthora pinifolia. Classification (NCBI taxonomy): domain Eukaryota; phylum Oomycota; class Peronosporomycetes; order Peronosporales; family Peronosporaceae; genus Phytophthora; species Phytophthora pinifolia. Next base: position 10,514 of record KV731725.1, read on the forward strand.
ATAGATTTTCGAATAAAGTATAAATGATGTGCACCACACCGACATACCAAACGGATCCTGATCTTGAAGCGACGCGGACCACTGCAAGATGGCGCTCCTGGCGACAATTGTGGCGGTGGGAGGGCTGCTGGGATTCACGTGGTGGCTGCTGGCTCACTACAAGGATGCTAAGGTGCCGGGGCTGGTACATGGCGCCGTGTTCGCGAGCTGGACGCTTGGCTTCCTAGGACTTCTGCTGCTACCCATGGACTTGGCCACCAACGGCCTCGAGGCCAGCTCACAGGCTGCTATAGATATTGTGCAGGAAAAAGAGATATTTAAGGTGTATTTGGACTGCTGGAGGATGCTGTACTGGCTCACGTTCATCATGAGTTGGGTGGGTCTACCCTTCCTGGTCGAGTTCCGCCAGAACGGCGAGTTCGAGCTGGACCGGCGCATCTGGAGCTCCGTGCGTCGTCTGCTCTTCCATTGGACCGTGTTGGCCGGGGCTTTGGCTGTGGTTGCGCTGTACCTGATCTTGGTGGACCATTTGTCGGTCTACGGAGTGCTGGGGCTCACCATGGCGGCCAGTAACACGTACGGACTGCTGTGGGTCATCGCGCTACTGGGCTACGGACTTGTGGAGATCCCGAGGAACTTCTGGACGCGGAGGATGGATGGTGCACAGTTGAAGAAGCTGCATTTCCAGGCCGTGCAGCTGCAGGACGAACGCATGGAGGCAAGATTCGAGTACGACGACGTGGTCGCGTACGTGCGGGACGCCTACCAGCGCATGATGCAGGCGGAGAGCGACGCCATCATCCTCACGAGTGAAATGCAGTACGTGAAAACGTGTCTGCTGCAGGTTTTAGCGCTGGTAGAGACCAACAAGCCTGCTTTCAGTAGTTTGGACCCTTCGGGTGACCGTAAACAACCCACGGACGTCTCGAGCAAAATGAAGCGTGGTGGCAGTAGTTCTCGAGGCCCTCGCAAGGCACCAACACTACCAGAAACGGTCGAGCTACACCGCCGGGTACGAATGACGCAGCTGGAGTTACGTCGATGTGATCAAGCCTTCCTGGAGCTCTGCATCAACGTGGACGTACTGCAAGACCGCTCAGCGCAGCGAGCCCTACCAGCGGGTAGTCTTTACCCCGAGACGTCGGCACGCAACCGTCTCCACAACATTTTCCTTGATGCAAGACACCAACTTCGTCGCTGGGTCACGTCTCCGGTAGCAATTGCTTGCGCGGTTGTTACTGGTTTCCTGTCGCTTTGCGTGGTATGGGGTGAGCTCACGATGGGCTGGCACGGGTCATCGCTATCCCTGTTCCGGTTCCTGATCGTAGCGGAGGCACAGGAGACAAGCAGCAGTCTCCGCAGCGCCACTGAGCTCATCTCGACCATGGTGCTGGTGTATTTAGCGCTATGCTGCTACACCAGCCTCTTTACGCTTCGCTTACCCGGGAAGTACGCGCTTCGAGCCCATGGAAACTCGACCGAGCTGTGCCTACTGAAGACCTCAATGCACCAGTGTCGTCTCCAATTCGCGTTGGGGCAGAACGCGCTGCTACTGCTTCGTGGTGGAGGCCTCGCAGAAGGCACGGCTTTCAACGCCCTACTAGCGAACACACGCGTCGTGCATGTCTTCGGAAGGGACTTCGCCGTGTACGCTCCACTCGCGATGATCGCGCTGGCCGTCTTCACGCTCTTCAACGGATACGCGCGCGTGATGAGACGACTCGGAATTGATCAGTACGAACAAGTAATCCCTGGAGATCTTGCGCACGCGGCTGCTATCGTCGAAGGAGAGCGACTGGTGCAGCAAGGCCTCGAGCGATTCCGTGTCTTGATCTCGCGCAAGAAGAAAATCTACGAGACCGGAGCTGCTGGGGGCGGATCTTACGGCTTTGCTTCAGCTGCGGATGGAACTCAATCCTTGCTGGTTGACGACCAAGAGCCAGGTTCTGGCGACAGCGCGGTGTAAAGCTACGGGTAAATGTACGTACTGCCTAAGAGTTGCTAAGAGCTGTTTGTCTTGTGCATCGCTGTACTTCCTAGTGGGTAATGTCCTGCATCGGCATGCATTGCCTAAGGAAAGCTTCGCGTTCGCGTCGAAGCTTCCCACTCTCTGGTGGATCTTGTGCGTGCTCGTCTTGGTTGTTGCCTCGAGCGGGTGAGACTCGCGCTGGACCATCGTCTTGTCTTGCTTTGCATCGCACAAGTTGTTTTTGCACTAGATCCGAGTGTGTTCGCTCTTGTTGCAGTTGGCTTTTCACGCAGCGCAGCTCGGCGTTCGCCTTGACCGCCGCGAGTTTGTACACTGGCAGCTTGTCGGCAATGCAGACACGAGCCAGCTTGAGTGCCTCCTGCGATTCTTCCAGTTGGCGACGTAGCTCGCCATTTTCTCCCTCGAGCTCCTCCGCCAGTACATCCAACTTGAAGACTTCGTGGGACGCAAAACGAGAGCTTCGTAGAGCTCCATGAACAGCCTCGCCATCAGATGGGGAGCTTTGAAGTTGTCGCTCGTGGATGGCTTCCACCTCGTCTTTTAGGGACTTTGCCAGCGCTCGCAGAGCCACAATCTCTTCTTCCTGTCTCTGGTGATCAACTAGCACTCTCTCCAGCTGCTCACGAAGTCGCAGGCACTCGGCTACGTGGTCGATCCCGCTGCATTCGTCGCTGCTCCACCGGGTACTGCCTTCTGAAGGCAACGCAGACTGCGCTTGCAAGCCTAAGATGGTCGAGGCGGCACTTCTCGAGAGGCGCTTCTTGGTCGTCTTCTTTACCGGATCTCGTGCCGACTTGGACGACGCCGTTCCTCGAAGTGAAACTCCAAGACGAGAACCTTTGGCCTCGCCGCTCGTCTTGGAGACAGCACGTCGCGTCATCGAACTTGGCAAAGATCGCTGTGTACAACCTCGTCCTGTAAAAATAACCGTTTCCATCGTGAAGAGAGCAATACTTTGCGTTCTCACCCATGCAGGAAGAGCTCCAGCTGCACCACTTGCCTCGGTACGAGAAGAAGCGGCTGGTAAAGGGCTGGCATGCCACACAAGCACCCTCGAATGTATCTCCCCCAGGCCGAAGCAACGACAGTATACGAGCACTATTTGCTACGCCACATGGGGCTTCGGCGTACGATAGCCAGCGTTCAGGAACCTGGCGCAGCACTCCAGACGCCACCGCTGAAGAGCACGATGCCGTCACTCAGCAACAAGAAGAACAACTCCCGAAGACAGTCGGCCAGGTGCAGCAAGCGTATCGTGTCCGTGCACGAAAGCAAGAAGCTCGCGATGCTTCCAACGCGCTTCGAAAGCGAGAAACGTTTCTGGATCTGCGAAGAGGGCCGCGATGGCGAGAGCAACAACGAGCGGCAAAGGCCAAAGCAATCGTTCAGCAGCCAACGATTCTCCAAGAGGAAGTTGGCGATAAAGACCCTGAACACGACGAAGCAGTCGAGGCATCACAACACGAAGATGACGCCGAGCTCCAGTTGGTGGACCTGCCAGTAGACCAAGTCGTGACCAACGCAGCCTACCGAGACCAAGTGCTTCGTCAGATTCGGGGCCAGCTTGCCAAAGGCGGGGAAGTCCTCTTGCAAAGCGACTGCACAACCTCAAAAGAGAGCATCAGCAACACGCGACTCATGCTGCAGACACTCTGCACACAGAGCCTTGCCTACTGCATTCGCGATCAAAACATCCTCCCGGAGACCCCCGGTAAACAACAGTCCAGCACGCGTCTAGCCCTGCGCTTGCTTCCTCGACATCAACGATCGGTGACCCCATACACAACCTGCTAGAGGTCAAACCCGGTCCTCCTAAGCTGGTAATTTATCTGGTCGTTCACTTGAAGTGGTTGAATACAGCCATCTCGAGCTGTTGGTGCTCCATACTCCACTGTGCTTCTCTATCAGTCGTCCCAGTCCGAGTCGTCCGACGACGAGTTGTCCCATTCCACATCATCCAAGGCCTCATTCTTGGATGAGTTACGCCGAGGAGCTGCTGCAGCTACAGCAGCAGTGGCAGGAGTTGCAACACTGCTGCGACGTCGAGCTGCAGCTTGGGTGGCGCTCTTCTTTTGCGACTTCTGGGCAGTCTGGCGAGTACAATGCTCGCACATCCCATTGGCAAGAAGCAACCGAAAGCCCCACCCACCACAAACCGAACAGCGGTGCCGCATCTGCGCAGAATCCACAATGAAAGCAAGACGGAGGCGGTTGCAGTGTGCACAGAAACCATTCTTTTCCACGAGCCCGACGCCAACGCCCTTGCAGCACTCGCACCGGCTCAATTCTGGAGCAGGTTGCTGCCCATACATTCCTCCAAAATTCATATCGTAGCCGTACGCGCTTGCCAGGGCCGATTCAGCGCCGTAAGGCACCAATGCCGACGGCACTACCATCCCTTCCGTCGAAGATGGAGGTGCCTGGGGTACCATCCCTGGAGGATACATTGGCATCGACATCGGAGGAGGCTGCATGTACGGATAGTAATATCCATACGGCGAAGGCGGCGGTGGCGGCATCATCGGATACGGATATGGAGGAGGGTACATCCTACCGCTAAATGGTGGCTGGCCATTCATAGGGTAGCCCCCGACGTGAAATGATCCGGTGTTCGACCCATTGCTGCTTGGGGGCTGTTGCTCATCAGGCTGCCCGTCTCCACGCTGGCCAGTCTCCTGGTCGCTGTTCTCACCCAAGCTCTGAGCAGCCAACGCCGCTTCCATCTTCGCCATCCGCCTCCTCTCACGCCGAAGTTCTTTCTCTAGTGCTCTGGTCTTCTCTTCGGCTTCAACGCTACCGGTCAAGTGGTTCCTAGGTTCTTGTCCCGATACCGTCGCACGCCGCGGTGAGCTCGACGCCGCTGACTCGTCTAATTTCGCTGCAGTCAACTCCTTTTCGCGCTTTTTCCGAGCTCGCCGTTCTTCTCGCGCGCGCTGGTGTTCCCTCCCCGCGGCAACCTCTGCAGCCTCATGGTCACTTTCGGCTGGTACGTGCTCGTCCTCAACGCTTTCCGCTGGCGTTGCTGGTTCATGGTGGATTGAACGCATTGAACTGTCGTGCTTGCTTGCTCGCCTACCACTCTGCTTCCTGAGCTTAACTCGCTCTGGCGACGACATGTCAGAACTGTCATCCGCTTCCATCGCACCATTATCGGCCGCACTCGGGCGGCCAGGGACATCTGACTCGCTGGAATCTGTCTTGCTGATCCGATCGGCGTCGTGCTCCGAGTTGCTTTCGCCGTCCTTCTCCTGTTTCTTCGCCTTCATGGCCGCTTTCTCCTGTGTACGACGGTCTTCTTCATCCTGTCGCTGTTTCCGCTCCTCCTCCCGCTTTTGTTCAAGCGCGAGGTGTTCAGCCCGCTCCTGCTCACGTCGCTGCTCTCGCTCAATCGCAGCTTCCTCCTCCTGTTTCTTGGCCTCCATTTCCGCCTGCATCTGCTGTCGCTTGCGCTCCTCCTCCGCCTGTTCCTGCTCCTTCCAACTCCACTCTTTTTCGCTCTCTTTCCGCTCGTTCTCCTTCAATTTGGGCGCAACTCCCTTCTTCTTCATGTTGTTGGCCACCTCGGCCATAAAGTCGTCTCCGGCGATGTTGTCCCTCTTGGTCATCATGTTTGCCTGTCGCTTCTTCCTTAAGAAGCGGAGTCTCTCCGCTGCGCTCATCCCGGCCGTCTCAGCTTCGTATTGCTCCTCTAGGGACTGCGTTTTGATCTCTTTCTGTGCAGCCACAGCACCTCCTGAATACTCCACTTCTTCTTGTCTTTTAAGGTTGAGCATGGGCGGGGGTCTCCCCATCGTTGGAGCGTTAATAGCGCCGAGTCTTCCCTCCAGCGAGGCTTGTAGCTTCTGAAACATGGCGTTCTTCGGCATGCGCTTGGCTTGAGGCTCGTCATTCACGCTCTCCGGACGATTTTTCCTCTCCTTTTTAGGCTTGTAAACCTCATTTAGGTCCTTATCATCTTCAATTAGGGCATTTTGTTGTTCTAGGACAATGTGCTTGGAGCTCCCTTTAGGACGTCGAGTTTTATCCTTCTCGCTCTTCTGGCCCGGCAGCTCCCAGCGACTTTCCTTTGTCTCGGCGTTGTAGTAGTACGGGTGGCCGTCGGGGGATGTGAACTGCTGCCACTCGCCGCTCTCCGTGTGCCGCTTGGAGCGCTCCGACGACCGCTTCTTCTTCCTTCGCGCGGCGTCCGGCATAACACCTGAAGTTCCGCTCTGACTATGCGACGTAATCAAAACTCGTACTTAAGCGGGGATTCCCTACTTGTCCAAATCAAACCTGTCGATTCAGGGGCGCTCTCTGTTCACGCATGTTGTCCGTGTTCATGAACTCAAAGCTGAAGGAGGACGCCAAGATTGGGGCACAAACGTAGTCGATGCCTCCGTTTATCGTGACGATAAATGAAGCGATTGAAAGCTCGCTGCTCGCCTTTGTTTTGCGGGCGATGTCCAGCATGAACGAGCTGATCTTTCTGCGATAATGGAAACCATCAAGCTGATGGAGGAACGCGCGATTCGACTTTTGAGACTGCAAACTGCTGCACTGCAAGCAACTGCCAAACATCCACGCTTGTGGAGCGTAACGAGATATCCTGCTGGGTCGAGCGCCATACCACCGTCCCCATACTACCATTTTAATTGTACTGCAGCAATTTATTGTACTGCAGCAATTTAAAAATTGCTGCAGTGCCTGATCTAGTAGCACGGTCTCCACCATTTCACTCGCCATCATGTTTGAAGACATGACACCAAAAAGTTGATCAGCACAATCATCTTAGGGTCCTCTTTCAGTTTCGGATCTACAGACTACAGAGAGTAGAGAGTGAGGAGTGAGCACGTAGCAAGTCGGACTTTCCTCCGTGGACTCCCTCGCAGCTCCAGTCTTCAGGCTGTATTACCAGCACGTAATTCTGCTCCAGCAAGTAGACCGCCAACTTCAGCGTAAGCATCCCATACGAACACCGATCATCTTCCACGTATCGATGCGAGATCTGCTGGGCGTGTTCACTCATTACAAGGCTGAAGCCCTCGGTGATCTCGCTGGCGGGAATTGTTGTCCTCTGTAGTTTCCCACCACGTATCTCTTGTCGAGCGCATATCGAATGGCATGGTTCTATGATAGTAAAACTTCGCCCTTCAGTCCTCCATCCAGCAGTGAACTGTGGCGGATCACAGTCATATGAGCGCATTTCTTGGAATCAAATACACTTCCCACCTCGCGATAACAAACTTCGACCCCAGCTGCCAATTCCTTGTAGATCAACGCAGCCATGCGTTCAATGTACCCGCGGGTATCTGTCCTCCTCGTCCACTTGGTCGCCTCAGGATCGGAAGCTTATCGTCTATTAAGCAGCTTTTCAAAACTGTTGGCGAGCCGCTTCTCCTTTTAGGCGCACATTTTCTCGCTCAGTTTCCAGTCTCTATCCAACTGACGCCCACAGATCTCGCACCATATCGGCGGCACTCCACTCTCGGCTTCAAGACCTGAGCGTTAACTTGTTTTCAGCCTTTGGTTCGTGTAGCTCAATTAATGCTCATCTCTGTGCGGCGATTGGTGTACACCACACCAGTCAAACGGACCACCAGGAGCTGCAAGCCTTGACTCCCGAAACGGAGACGTTATCCTCGTCTGATATGGAGCTCTTGGATACGGACGCGCTGCTGGCGGCGATCGACGACGATCTCGGAGACTTCGGGCTCGACTTGCCTCCCCAAGCGTCGATTCCTTTGGACCAAGTAGCGGATTCAAAGGATTCATATAAAGCTACGAAGGAGAAGCGAAGGAGACGGAAGAGACCTATGAACCCGAACAAAGCACGTGACGAGCGGCGTTTTGAGGTGGTTCGGCTGCGTCGGGAGGCAGAGGACTTGGAACTCACACTCGAGAATCTCAAGACGATTCGGAGTCAGCAGAGACAAGAGGAGAGTGATACGGCCAAAGAAGCTCGTATGGAGGATACGACCGATTTGCCGGCTGTGTGGCAAGAGATCTGCGAGCGTCAACTGGTTCGACGGCTGAAAGTCGAACAGGAGAACGCCAAGCTGAAGAAACAGTGGGAAGAGGAGAAGCGTGTCGTTAAGAGCATCGAGAGGATGCTCTTTAGACGGATGACTCAAGGTAATGTGGCGAACCCAGAAGTGAGTAAGCACACCAGGAGAACCAACTTGCCAGCGGACTACATCAAGCGCGTCGCGGCATTTATCTTCGAAGAGCTTTCTGCCAGCGTCGAAGTATCGTATCGTGAGGTGGAAGACGTGATCGCAGGCACTGGATCTGTACCGACGAACGTGGTGACCCATCAACCGTTGCTGCGTGGTGGTGTGAAAGGAATGTACCGCAGACTCTTCGATAAGCGTGTCGTGCCGTTCAACTTACAGGAGACTGGCGACGCGTGGTGGAGGTACTGGCACAACTATCGAGGTCAAAGGGTTCACGAAGCCATGGCAGATGTCGTCACTGAGAGCTTTGGACTTGAAATGACCGACCGGAAGACGAACGCGTCCGCTGCGTCTTATGGCCAGCAGATTCTTCGGCGGCACGTGGAGGAGAACCGCATCGTGTTCGTCTGGAACTGCTACATCGAGCCATTTTTGTTCGAGAACAAGCCGGTCAGCGGCGTCTACCTGCTCGAGCAAAGTCACGTGTTGATCAAGCCCGAAGATCCCAAGTTAACAGGACACGAGAGCAAGACGGGCGAGTGCTCCACCAGCATCTCGACATGCTACGTCATCACGCCCCATTACTTGGACCCTGGGCTGAAAAACGACCCCAAAACGTCGGCGCTGATCGATTTCTTGGTCAGTGCGCTGTCTGTCAACATCAAAGTGCGCAACGAGACGGTAGAGAATCTGCTGTTGGACCAAGCATTTCACAAACACAAATGCAGCTAAAGTCGCTTTGGTGGTCATTGTACTGACAATTTGTGCATAGCATATTTAAATATGTTATGCACAAATTGTTGTGCCATTTTGTGTCGACACAACCGAAATCGCCAGTATCCTGGCACTAATTCAGATGCAAGTTGCAAATACGACTTTACAACATGTTGATAGCGACTGAAAATGCTGAGCGCACGCATCATTATTGACGTGTCGCTCACCTTTAGCGGCACACGTGCTGTCACTTGCTACTTTCACTGCGAGCAACCGTAGGCGCTCCGCATCATAGTTGTCGCTGCATATGGTCGCCTCAGTCCGCTCAATTGGTACCTTGTACTATTAACTCACTGCACCATAGCGAGAAGCGAATGGCAAAAGAAGAACACGATACAGCAAGCGCCGAGGGCAATCGAGATCTTGTAGTCTGTACCAGAATCAACCATCGTAAAAATGTCAGAAAACGATGTACGAACACGGTGCACCAAAAGCGATGAACGCACCGAGCAACTCGTCAACAGCTTCATCGCCAGTCTGCCAGTAAACCTTGAGGTCCGCCGAAATGGCAACGAAAAAGGCAGCAATGCCAGAGAGCAGGCACAGCAAACCGTTCCAGAAAAAGCGGCTTGCCACCGAGCTGTTCGCCGAAACGAGCCAAGTGATCACCACGCTACCTAACAAGGCTCCGATAGTCACCAGACCATCCGAAGAATCGAAGCTGAGCGATGCCAGATCCTGCAAGGCGAAGTTACGAGCATACAGATTAAAAACAATGCAAGATACCACAAAAAAGCAACAAAATACGCACCAGGAAGCCTGCCAGTGGGCCATCCAGCAGCATGGCCGTCTTCGCGTGAATAAATAGCAGAAGAATAAATACCAGCGTAGTTGCCATCCAGAGGTTGAGTCCGAGGCCGACCGTAGCGCCAGCCAAGCTCATCACGCCACCGACGATGATCTCCATCGCTGACTTGACAAGGCCGCCTTCCAAAGGAATTTCATGACGCAGCAGGTTCTTGTCGGCTCCACCAGTCACCAAGTGGAGGACGGGCTCCTGCTTGTCCGCTGGAGGCGCACAACTCATGCCGGTGATAGCGAACGTGTGCTGCTCCGTCGATTTCGTCTTGTACTGCTGCAGCGTCGACGCCAGGTACACTTTGACCTCTCCGGTCACTGCCGCCGTACACACGAAGCGGTCGTCCTGACTCACACACAAACTCGCCACGGGCTTGTCACCCGCGATCGCTGCCTTCTCGACAACCCACGACCACTGCTCCTCGTTCTCCTGTGCGATGGTCTCAGGCTTCCACTTGATCAGAATGGAGTCGCCACGCGCCGGTGTCAAGACCGTAAACACGCGACGCCCATTGTTCGCGAAGCGCACACAGCGGAACAAGTGCTTGCGTGGACCCACGATAGGCTTCATCGGCAGCCGCTGCATGGCGATATCCAACGCGTCGTCCTTGGAGAACTTGCAGATTGGGGTCATTTCCGTAAGTCGCCACAGATGACAAGACTGGTCCTCGGAGCTGGACGCCACTAGGTTGCGATGGGACAGATCCACATCAATGTCACGGATCCTCTTGGTGTGGCCGCGGTATTCCCTGGTGAGCGTGATCATATCGGCCCCATTGATGACACTGTCTCCAAGCTTGGGCTGCTCGTCCACGACCACCTTGGCGTGCATGTCTCTCTCATCTGGCACCTTCAGAGCCTTGGCTGTGCCCACCTTTTTATCACCAGTAGATAGATCCCTACCAAGACGCCAGACCCGAACCACGCCGTCCTCCCCACCCGTTAGGATAGTGGAATTGCCCACAAAGCGGGCGCAGGTCTGCGAGCTGTCTTCTTCATGGAAATCCGTGCGGAACTTGACCAGTAACTTGATGGTCTTCTCCTTGAGGTCCAGGGCGAAGACCCAGCAGCCTGCACTGACCGAGACGGCGATAAGTTGGCCGTCATGGGAGAAGGCGACTCCGGAGGCCAGCTCCAGCCCCGTGTCGGCCGTGATCTCCTTGGTGAAGCCCGTCGGGTCCGTGTCCGAGAGCTGGTAGATGTCCTGCACAAGGAAAAACAATATGGTAATATGTAGAGGTCAATGAATTGAAGATGTATCACTAATGACGGAGATTTCTCCACGTACAACGGTGTTCTTGATGCCGGATTTGAGCGAGCCGCCTCCGCCGCAGATGGCGAAGAAGCCGCGGGCGTACGACAGCCCCATAATAGGGTACTTGACCTGCATGCTGTGCTTCAATTCACGGGTATCGTCGGTGAGCTTTCCGTGCGTTGATCGTTTTTGGTCGCCACGCGGCACTTTCCATAGTCACTCCAGCGGGGAGTGACATGGTAAAGCGCAAACCGCACTGGTTCGCGGGCTGTCTCAAGTTGAACCGACTGCAGGTCTGGGCGGGAGAACGGCAGGGTTTTCGATGCCAAGGAGCGGCGTGCTCGCAAGTCTCCACGGGGGGTTCAATCCATCTGGTGTGGAAGTGCCCAGAGGCAAAAAAAATCTGGGAAAGTTACGACCGATACTGGGGATTGACGGGGAGTCGGGAGGGTGAAGCGGAAGATGACATGGCGAACGATATTTTTGGCTTAGCACTGACCAGAATGCCGGGGTGGCTGGTGCAGTGGGGAACAGAGGTGCGGCTGGACGAATGGGACATGCTCCACAAAACTGCGGAGGAAATGTGGGCCCTCGGAGTGGCAGTGACGGTGACTTCGCTCTGGCGGCGAAACGTGGATCGCATACACACAGACGGCAGAACCGTTTTAACAATGGAGGAGGACGAAGCGCGGTGGAAAGTTACGGTCACCGAGGCGTATATTAGATACAAGTTGGGCCTCCTGCCCGTGACGGCATTGACGGTGGACAGAATCAGGGTAGCGGACAACATTCTTCAGCACTGGAGAAGTGCAACCCCAGCAATCGGCCCAGGCAGCAGAGACGGAATCACGAGGCTCGGGTTCTTCGATGGTGGCTCGAGAGGGAACCCGGCCCCCGGGGGAAGTGGCAGTGTGTTCATACAGCATCAGACTGGTGTGGGGGAGTGGCCATTATGGGCGGCTGCTACGACTCTGGGAAATCCCAGAACGACCAACAACGTGGCCGGGTTTGTGGGGTTACACAGACTACTGGAGTACGCATCGTGTCAGGGGTGGCGGGGGATTCATGTCATTGGGTCCAGTGAGATGATCTTGAGATTGATGAGCAGCAGAAAGCCACCTAAATCCAAGCAGCTACTGCACTGGTACAGGCTGGCGAGTAGACTAGCAGATATATGCAGTGTGGCATCGTGGCACCATCACTACAGGAGGCACAATCAAATGGCGGATTGGTTAGCTAATCTGGCCATGGACGGGATGGCGAGCAGAAGGATCGTCTTTGCAGCAGAAGTGGAGCAGAGCGATATATGCAAGGGAGTCAAGGACAGAGTGGCAGGCGATGTACAACAGTGGACAAGGGGGTTTGGAGGTTCGAGCGAAGGGTTCACAGAGGAGCAAATCGCAAAACCAGCACCGGTCGGTGTCCCACTTTTGGAATCCAGCACCTGTCGCAAAACCAGCACCAGTCCGACGATGAATAATGTGGCCCACAGAAGAAAAGGGTTCTTAGTGTGGCCTACCCTAACCATTCTACATTTTCGCCAGTCGGAATCCTTTACTGTACGTTGTGTAGAGCTCATCTCCCTGCACCACTGGTTTAACCATCTCCACGTAGGCTTGTGTGCCAACTTGGACGATCTCACAGTTCTTTCTCTTCAGTCCTCGGGCCCTGGTCTCCTTGTTAACAAAACTACCGAGACCGCATCCTTGTTGCGGCGCTCGGAGTCCGTCAATGTACTTTGGTTCGGAGTTGCTGCTGGGGACAGCGAGAGTGTAGCTCGGATCAGCGGGCTTGATGTACGTGACAGTGCCATCGTAGCGAGTGACGACGTCACCCGGGTTGAGCGCCACGCAGGCAAAAATGCCATTGCCGGCGCCGCGGATCTCCGAGAGACGATATTCCACGAAAGGATTGGTGGCACCGTACACGCCACGTTCATCAGCGTCTACTACTGTGTACGGCGCTCGAGGCACAGCTGCTCTGAGCCGCCGCAGCGACTTGTCTGCCGTGGCTGCCGCTTCCGCGGCTTCTTTCCGCGCTGCACGAAATGTCCGCATGCGCTCGCATTGGAGCCGTGTGCGCTCCTCCGCCGTCTGCCGCTGTCGTGTCGTGGCCCGGAAGCCATGTTCTTGTGGGCAATGCTGGCGAATCGTGTTCGCGGCGCCAGACACGAACGTACAGACCGGGCAGTGGTACTTACCATCCTCTTCCCTTTTGATGAACACGGCCATCGTTGCACTGGAGAGTTGTCAAAACGAGCTGTGCTCAGAAACGTGATCTATTTTGAGTGGTACACACTGTGGGACTGGTGCTGGTTTTGCGACAGGTGCTGGATTCCAAAAGTGGGACACCGACCGGTGCTGGTTTTGCGATTTGCTCTTCACAGAGTAGGAAGGGAAGCACTCATCGAGATGTACAGCCTTGGTGGGGATGGTTATTAGAGTTCACTTCCGCTAGTGGAAGAGTAACACAATACACCTTAAAATCAAAAAAAAAAAAAATAATGGTTCGCGGGCTGTGGCCCGCTTGATTTCGCAGTTCGTTATTTTTCATGAAAAAATCCCGTTTCAAGTCGATAAAATTGACTAAGTTACACACATGACCGCTGGTGACAGATGGAACCTAAACAACAATAATAGGCCGCTTGTCGAGTTGACTGAAAAATTGGCATAACTGGGATGACCCGGGAGGAACATGTGTGGACCCGCTGGAAATCATGATTAGTGGAGAAGCACTGAATAGCCGGGGAGAACCCTACTCCATCCATCGTGCTGTTATTAATCTTATGCGGAAGAGATGTCCAAACGTGATTTTACTAATCTCTCCCGCAAACGTAAGACTCCCGGCGAGAAAACAGTTCATTTCCCAAGTTTCTCAGYCCTTCTCGTCTCTACATACAACACCAAGTCAAAAAGGAARCAATGCCAGCACAATCACGCGGAACACGCCATTCTGCACGAGATCATGTTGAAGCAATCATAGCTGAGATACAAGAACGCCGTATTGACCGCGAACAACACCTCACGCAGTTCTCCAACGCGCCTCCGCACGAAGTCGAGAACGATGACACTGACACCCCTCCGATGGACCCATTTCGCGAGCTGGGAGGGTCCGATGCCATCAAAGCGATGACCAACTTTTCCCTACGGGAGTTCAACGTGCTGTGGCTCACTATCCGCGACCACGTGCGAATGAATTAGAATGTCGGCCGGGGCAGGCGCTCCGCGATTAAGCCTAAGAATGCATTTTTCATGACGCTCGTGATGCTCAAGGAGGGGGGTACATGGGACGCGAACGCCAAGCGCTTACGATTGGCGACGACAACCTTCACGGACGTGGTAACCAAGTTCATCCGAATTCTGGCTCCAAAGGTTTACGTCGACCAAGTAGAGGGGCGTTGCGACGAGGCAACAATGCGTAATGCGCGAACACGGGGCAACA
>KV731761.1:574-14195 GCA_000500225.2 Phytophthora pinifolia
GTTGTATATGTACTTGCACTTGGTCGGCACTTCGAGAACCACAAACATCAAAACCAATTGTTGTGAGAAAAAAAAACGTGATGGGTGACTCGAACCCAGCCGTACTGAGTACCAATGTGCACTCTTACCCACACGGCTCAGGTCAGACCATTTATGAACCTGTGTTGGTCAGACTATTTATGAATCTCGATATTTTGGCTAAACAATAAATAGTCTGACCTAGACTACTTTTGAACTGAGACTATTTTCGCACCTAGACTAATTACCGTAGACAGTGTAGTGTCCTACCCTAAAACGGAGGGCGTTTTGGCACAATATATACTTATAGTACTCACCATGATGAGAGAACCGGTTTTTCTCCTTTCCCATTTCAAGAAAGAGAACAAATGCCACTGCGACGGGGGATTCGTCTTGTTCCTTCAGCGCAGCGGTACGGCCACATCAAGCATGACGACTTCAAAAACTGCCGATGAAATTCGAGGCGTCATGGATGCGCTGACGCTCGATGTGGTTGCAAGTTATTTCGATCGAGATGCCGACGAAATCGATCCGTACGTGGTTTGTGAGGGAGTTTCCGTTGCTGCATTCAATAAGTATGTTGGAGACGGTGAAGGACTGAAGATTGCGCTTCGATTTCTCGCCCTCTATGGTGGGCGTCTCGTGATTTTGGAGCTTCCAACGGCAGTGCATGAGAGTACAGCGAGAACATTTGAGTACGAGTTCCTGACGGCAACTGGAAATGGACGCGAGGTTGCAAGTCGCGGCTCGATGACGGCGAGTAGAGATGTGAACCCGAACAAGGAGGCTGATGCAACATTTGGTCCAAAGAGAAGTACGCTCAACCGAACGCCGGCACCGGCACCTCGCATCGTTACTGATTGGGTGACGCTGGCAGTGGAGGTTGGAAGATCGCAGACGTGGGCAAGTCTGGTGGAAGCTGCCGAATGGTGGTGCCATTACAGTGGAATCGAGTATGTTCTGCTCTTGAAGGTCAGTCCTACAGGAATTCAAATGCGATACGCGCTCTATGACATCGCGGTACTTGGCATTCTACCAGCGCCAATTGCAAGTGGAATGTTCCGACGACGCAACACAGGTCAGCCTCCTGTCAATGTCTCCTTCGACATGCACCGAATTTTGTCGATCCCGGCGAATCAAGCGCTTCCCCCTGGCGTGAATCCAACAGCTCTTGTCGATCTGCGTATCGTCATGAACCTTGTCATCGATAGTCTTTAATAGAAGATGCGTCGTTATCTCGCAGTTAATGATATACCTGATCGTGTAATCTAGTGTTTCTTGCCCTTGCCTGATTTCTTACCCCGTTGCTGCTTTTCACGCTCTTCCTCGAATCAAAACAGTCGACGTACCACATACATTTCCTTCGAGGTGACGCACACCGCGGCGTTGTCCTTGAGGTCCCAAAGTTTGACGGTCTTGTCCACGCCAGCCGTTGCCAGTAGGCCAGGCACTTGAGAAGAGAATGAGATAGCAGACACGGCACCAGCGTGGGCGTCGAACCAGAACAGCGGTCGGCGCCGTTCATCCGCACATCGAAGCCCACAACAACACCATCCTCCGAAGACGCCACAATCGTGCTCGGGTTGTGCGGCGCCCAGGCGATGCTCTCCACCTCGCCACCTTGGAGAAGGCGTCCGGCTGATGGCCATCCAGCACCACGATCGTCCGGTCAAAGGACGCACTGGCGAGCACCCGCCGGGTTCCAACGCACGCTCTGCACCTTGTTGCTGTGGTGGGCCATGGTGCACAGGCATTTCTGTGTCGTGATATCCCACACCTTGATGGTCGAGTCGGCGGTGGCTGCTGTTCCAGTCGAGCGACATGACGGCATCCTGGTGGCTGCCAGGCTTGAGCGACGTCTTGCGGTTCTTCCGCCGCTTCGAGATCTTGGGCATGGCGACTTCGCGCAGGTCCTCGTCGTTCTCGCCGCTCAGCGTGGCTGTCGGCTCCAGCACGTTGAGGTCCCAGATCTCAATGTCTGGCTTGAACGTTCCCACGGCCACAAAGCTGCCGTCCACGGGGGTCCAACGGCACAGGTCATCTAGGCCATGCACAGCGGGAAGGCCGGCAGGTTGATCTCGTGGTGCACGTAGAGCGCGCCGTTCTCGTCGTCGTACACCTGCACCTCGAGGTTGCTGAAGTCCTCCTCCGTATTGGCCACGAGGGTGACGCTGTCCGTAGGGCGGATCTCCACGTATCTCCAGCTCTTCATCTTGCTCGTCTCCCTCGTCCTCCATGGCCACGAGGCCTTCATCATCAGCCACCTCCTACTCTCCCTCCTCGATAGCGCCGGCGCTGTTGATGGCGGCATCGTCGTCCTCCTCCTCGTACTCATCCATCTTAAAGAAAGCAGGCAGGCCGTCGCTGCCCATCTCCTGCTCAAGTACAACGCCAACGACGCATTCGGTGACGCACTCAACCGCCGCGGCTGCCCCTGCTGCGGTTGGTGCCGGAGCTGTTGCCGCTGGAGCGTATCCCGGATACGGTCGTTCTCACGGAAACAGCGTCGACAGCGAGGACACCGTGCTGGGTGCGAGTCTAGCTAGCAACCCCACTCTAACTGCATGCCGAACTGCATCTCTCCAAGGGCAACCGGACCACAACAACTACGGCGACTGACTCGCCGCGCCGAGCGAGGAAGTGTCAGTGTGGCTGCGACGGACATAACAGGGGCCGAAGCTTTGGCAGCGACAGCTGCCGTCTAGTCAAGGCAACGCCGGACTGCCGCCGGCCCAACGTCGACCGCGAGTCTTCGTGTCAGGCGGCGATGGATAATTTAAACCAACAGCGACAACTGAGCTCTTCGAGTGGAGAAGAAGAGAAGAATCACGAGGCCACGGCAGTCGGCATCGATCGCCGAGGGAAAAAGTGGATCGTGCACGAGGATGTCAAGGAGCTGTAGGAATGTCTAGCTTTTGAGTGAAGTTTTGCCAATCATTCTGATGAACTTGGTGAATACTGGTGGCTCCATTTGTGCTTTTGTCGAGATGGACGTGCAAACGTGTGGTTCTGGTGCTCACTCACCTGTAGCAAGGTGATGTCACCGACGGCCCGCCAAACTACTATCATCAAGCTCGAACACATTGTGCAAGAAGTCGCGCGCGCTAACATGAGCAGTAAGGTTACACGCCGATCCGGCTCATTCGGCTGTGAGATTCTAAACACAACACTCGTTACTCACGCCTCATTTGCTGCATTCCGGGGCTAACAGGAAGGAGATGCCCTGCGCGGCTCGTGCTCGTGCAGCCTGTACCATCAAGTTGTGGATAATGCTCGCTTGATCCCCACTAGTCCGATGACCACCAACGCATTCATTCGTACCTGCAGCATCCATTTCGTAGCAGTGGTAAGGTGCCCTAAGTTCACTGCGAGGCGAAGGTCAGACGCAAGCTGCAGCGTAGAGAGCGCCAGCTTGACTCCAGCTGGAAACCACAGGCTCCGATCGGCGTCGTAGCTACAACGGAGCACGGCTGTCGCACTGGTATTCTTCGTTATTCGCGCTCGAGCTCCAGCTGCTGTCGATTTGAGCTGACCCATTCAGGACTTGGTGACGGAGGGCTTTTTCATTCACTATTTGTAGTGCTACTCGTCTGGCACTTGCTCACGTGGCTGTATGAGTGAAGCCTCGGCGCCGGGGCTGATCATCGAGAGCGTTCAAAGCTAGAGACCCAGCTTTTCGTGGGGCCAAACAGCATTTTCAAGGCACTCGACGCCGGTCTTCAGATATGCAGAAACACTCGACGACTCGACCTCGAATCTAACGATCGTGTATGTTGAGAATGTCGCCAATTCTGATCGCGATCTCTTGCGTTGACAGTGATTTTCTCTCTTTGTCATTCGCTGTCAGTGAACTCGAGAATATCGACATGTTCACAACGGTCACCAGCGTGTCCACCTTCGTGCGCCGCACGACTGCAAGCGTGTGCGTGGCTTATGGACAACATGATCACCGACCCAGAATTGACGGCTCTTGTCCTTCCTCTGCTTACAGCATCACCATGTTTGGCTTCGAGTTTACGGCGGGTTTGAACAACCTCACAAAATTTTAGGCTTCGGCACAAGCTTGACATCCAAGTTCGTTTTTCTAAACGTCTTTTGAATGCAGAGATCTCTCTTCCAACAACATGGTCGCAGCTATGCAGGAACAGGAGACCAGCTCTTCGCAGACCGATGCTCGTTGACATTGTGCGCCTTGGACGAATAGTACGTGCCTGCACTCATACGTGTGTGTTGGATTTGTATCTAATTTTGTGGATCTGTACAGCAACCTGTCGTACAACAAGCTGACGGAATTCCCGACAACACCATTGAACGTCAAGACGCTGCGGAAATTGTACGTGCGCCTAGACCGTTAGGATACTCAAAAAATTAGATGCGATGTCCTAACAGGGACTGCTGGACTTCTTCACAGCTACATTCACGGCAACGACATCGACAGCTTCATCGTGACTTCCACTACGTTTGAACAAATCAAGGAATTGGAGGACTTCAAGGCCGATTTACCACAACATTTTGTGTTACAGATACTCCGACTTCAGGTACGCCGTCAGTCTTCTTCAACTCTTTGGCTTTCACACATCTCACTACTAGCACGGTAATTGCCTTTTCGTTATCGACAGGCGAGTCAACGAGTGACACCAACCCGCTGATCTTCGTGTTATTCGCCAGCGTCGTCGTCGTTGTTCTGCTGATGTGCGTGTTGGCCAGGCAGTGGGTTGCCTACAGGAAATACCGCTCGTCTGTGGGCAATTCACGCGGGTCCAGCGAAGACCACCTGTACTCGATCTTCAACCCCGACATCGAGGACCATGAAACGATGCGTGTCCGTCTCCACTCATTGTCGTGAACAGAATCAGCTTGGACGAGGTGCAGCTCGGGAAGTGCATGAGCAGGGGCGGCTTTGGCTTGGTGTTTCCCGGCACGTATCGAGGTCGATTGATGGCCGTCAAGAAGATCCGCTTGACGCGAGACGAAGAGCGGGCCCAGGTCATCCAGGAAAGCACTCTTATGGCGGTACTGGGGCATCCACGTATTGTCTACTTTCCCGAGAACTGGTCGAGCGCCGCGGTGCTGATCCACGTGTTCCAGGAGCTGCCCGGCTTCGAGTTGTCCTCCGGAGCGTCCTCGTTGAGCATGGACAGCGTATGATCGAGTGGTACGTTAATAAGTTGGCACACTCTGAGTCACAGGAAAGCAGACAGCGTAGCAACCTCAAACATCAACGTAGCGCGCGGTCTTGACAGAGATCTACCAACCTGATGGCGGGGGGCTCCACATGGTCTGGCCCCAGCGGCTGCACAGTGCGACGCGCGCAATGGGGACAGTTCTGGCTTCGGGAGAGCTGTGTGGCCGTCATGGCCAGCGTCTCTTTTGCATGACGCAGTGGGACCACCGCGGGCCGCAACCGAGCTCAAGAGCGTGCAGAGACCGCGGCCCCGCTTCAACCACGCGAGATCTGCCGACATCGTGTTGCATGTGCTCCTAGCAGGCAGCCAGGTGTCCAGCCAGCACCATTCGGGCTGCTTGGCCGCCGCGCTGTGTGGAAATGCAGCGTTGATCACTCCAAAAGAAATGCGGGACCTTCTGCGAGTTGAAGTCGGCGAGAGGGGCTCGATCAAGTCCGGTTTGGTGCGTCCTTCTCAGCGGATTCATGGTCTGGCGCCACAACAGCGTGTCATCTTGGCAAGATGATCTTGTCCGAGCGGATACTCCAAAAAGATTAGTTCAGTCCGGAACGAAATGGCCAAAGCCGTCTTCACGACTAGCGAGTCGCTAATAGCGACTGCGTTCACGGTGCAAGACGCTGTTGACCGTGTCGTGCGCGCGTAGACAGTGGCGCTTTGCCATTGTTATATGGTAGTAGGCGCGCCACGCGTAGATGTACAGCAGCTAATACGACGTAGGGATATTAAACAGCCATCTGCTGGCGAAATCAGCCGGGGGCTCCCGTGAGTACAGTGTGCAGCGTACAGTGTGTAGCGACTTTCTGAACCCTCCCGTCAGCAAAACAATACAGTCTTATGCTCGCTGTCCAGCATCCACTCGCACTTCAGCTCGTTTCCCCACAAGAGTGCTGCCTCGCCATTCGAGGGCCCGAAGTACAGCACGGCGTGGAAGTCCAGTGCGACTGACTGCCAATTCTAAAACACCATTAAACACAGAGTTTACTAATGCTGCGGATAATACTGGCACTGGCCATGATGGCGACGGCCGTGACGGCGGCCTCGTCCTCGACGTCCGGCAGCGGCGAGGAGATCGACGACCAGGTCAAGGCGTGGCTGGAGAACTACCTGGGGGACGGCGAGACGCGCCTCTTCCCCAACGACATCAAATCCGTCTGGGGCAGCACCATCGGCAGCAGCCTCACGGCCAACTGGAAGGCGCTGCCCGTCGTATGCGACGGCCATCCCAGCGTGCAGACCAAGTCGTCCACGCTCACGCCCAACGGCGGCTGTCCCGACGTGTACACGAACGCCAGCGTGAGCTGCACGTGCCTCGAGGGCTACGACAACGCCACCGAGTGGGACTTTTACATCCAGCCGCGCGAGGAGCTGGCGACCCAGCCGCTCACGCTAGAGTTCGGCGCCACACTGGGGCTCACGTCGCTCGTGACCATCGTGGCGCCCGACGACCTCACGGCGATCAAGATCGTGGGCGTGGGCGACGACGTCATCACGCTCAACGTCACGGCCGAGGCCACGGGCTGGAGCGACTACGACACGTCCAACCCGTCGCTCATCGAGGTCGGCACCTCGTCCGCTCTCGAGAAAATGTAAGTCGATTTTTGGCTGGAAAGAAGATTTTTATAGGGGAAAAGACTGACTGGTGGCTGTTTGGTCTAGTACGCTGGAGAATGTGGACTTATTCACGGCGCTCGATGCCTCGACGAACTACATCCCGCTGGCGGTCGAGAATTTGTAAGTTTTTCTTGTCTTTCTTTCATATTTGAAGGCGTGAAACTCACACAAATTTGTTGTTTGTGGGGACGTATAGGACGCTCCGGTACACGAACATCAGCCAGGTGACGTCTACATTCCTGCTGGGCTTCGCCAGCCTCGAGTACCTGGATCTGTCGCACAACAAGCTGCACGGCACGTACTCGCGCATCTCGTCGCAAATGTGCACGGCCAACCCGTGCCCGCTCAAGTCCATCAACGTGAGCAACAACGCGTTGACGCAGATCCCGTACCGCATGTTCTACCTCAACCAGCTCAACAGCTTGTACCTGGAGAACAACGCCATCGAGAACTGGACCGTCTCGAGCGACCTGTACGAGGACATCGCGGGGCTCACAAACTTCAACATGGACCTGCCCAACGACTCGTACGCGTGCGACAACGGCACGTGGATGACCGCGCACGGCATTGACTTCTGCGTGCTGAACGCCACCACCGCAGCAACCTCGTCGGACTCGTCGTCCAGCAGCCACAGCTACCTCATTTACGTGATCGTCGCGGCGTGCATTGTGGTGTGCGTCCTTATCTTCGTATTTATCCGACAGCGCCGTGCACACAACCGCCGCAAGGAGCGAGACGAGTCGGTCTTCGACCACACGCTCTCGTTCGATTCGCACTTCACGGCCAACACCAACATCATCAACGACCCACAGATCATCGCCCACCGCATCCCGTTCAAGGACGTCAAAGTGGCAAACTGCATCAACAAAGGAGGCTTCGGTCTCGTGTACAGCGGCGTGTACAACCGTCGCCGCGTGGCCATTAAACGTATTCGGTCGGATCTATGCCAAGACATGAAGCACGTCGAGGCCTTCATGAAGGAGATCTGCCTCATCTCGACGCTGGAACACCCTCGTATTGTCGAATTTATCGGCGTGGCGTGGGACACGCTTCGGAATCTGAGCGCGGTGACCGAGTACATGGAGCGTGGAGACCTGCGCGAGGTGCTGCGCAGCTTCCAGTTGCGCAACACAGCGCTGACGTGGGAGGCGCACAAGTTTCGCATCATTCAGCACATCGCCGAGGCGTTGTCGTACTTGCACTCGCTGGACCCAAAGCTCATCCACCGCGATCTCAAGTCGAAGAACGTCATGCTGAACACGGAAATGGAGGCCAAGCTTAGTGACTTCGGCGTGTCACGCGAGCGTCACCTCGTGGAGACTCACATGACGGCCGGCATCGGCACGTCGTTCTGGATCGCCCCGGAGGTGCTGCTGGGCAAAGATTACGACGAGCGGGCGGACATTTTCTCGCTGGGCATTGTCATCTCGGAGATCGATACAGAGGACTACCCGTACTGGAACGCCAAGAACCCACCTCAAGGTGGAAAGGTGGAGGAGACGGCCATTCTTCGCATGGTAGCGGCGGGCGAGCTCATCCCGGACTTCACGGAGAACTGCCCCAAGCCGGTGCTGGAGCTGGCGAAGGCTTGCCTGTCCCTGAACCCGGATGACCGCCCGTCAGCTACCGAGGTAGTCTACGCGATCCAGCAGATCGTGAACCGTTCGTCGGTGAGCTACAGTGGCATGAGCATGGACTCGTCGTCAACGAACTCTTCTCGGCAGATGTCGCTGTAAAAATCAAACGATATGGTTAACGATATGATGTGAATGGGCGTTAGAGAGCAAGCCGACCTCGTGTTGAAGCGCTGGCGCGCGACGTAACCATGTTTTCTATCTGCTCCCCGACTGGTCCGAGAGGAGCCACCGCGCTACCGGCTGCAAACCTGCAAAAACCGGTACATACTAGCTCGCGGACGGACAGACACAGGCTGAGCGACAACCGGTTTTTCTCCTTTCCCATTTCAAGAAAGAGAACAAATCCCACTGCGACGGGGGATTCGTCTTGTTCCTTCAGCGCAGCGGTACGGCCACATCAAGCATGACGACTTCAAAAACTGCCGATGAAATTCGAGGCGTCATGGATGCGCTGACGCTCGATGTGGTTGCAAGTTATTTCGATCGAGATGCCGACGAAATCGATCCGTACGTGGTTTGTGAGGGAGTTTCCGTTGCTGCATTCAATAAGTATGTTGGAGACGGTGAAGGACTGAAGATTGCGCTTCGATTTCTCGCCCTCTATGATGGGCGTCTCGTGATTTTGGAGCTTCCAACGGCAGTGCATGAGAGTACAGCGAGAACATTTGAGTACGCGTTCCTGACGGCAACTGGAAATGGAGACGAGATTGCTCAAGGGGGATCCTTGACCGTGAGAAGGGCGGCCGATGCGACATTTGGCCCAAATAGAAGTACGCTCAACCGAACGCCGGCACCGGCACCTCGCACCGTTGCTGATTGGGTGACGCTGGCAGTGGAGGTTGGAAGATCGCAGACGTGGGCAAGTCTGGTGGAAGCTGCCGAATGGTGGTGCCATTACAGTGGAATCGAGTATATTCTGCTCTTGAAGGTCAGTCCTACAGGAATTCAAATGCGATACGCGCTCTATGACATCGCGATACTTGGCACTCTACCAGCGCCAATTGCAAGTGGAAAGTTTCGAGGACGCAACACAGCCCAGCCTCCTGTCAATGTCTCCTTCGACATGCACCGAATTTTGTCGATCCCGGCAAATCAAGCGCTCCCCCCTGGCGTGAACCCAACAGCTCTTGTCGATCTGTGTATCGTCATGAATCGTGTCATCGATAGTCTTTAATAGAAGATGCGTCGTTATCTCGCAGTTAATGATATACCTGATCGTGTAATCTAGTGTTTCTTGCCCTTCTTGCCCTTGCCTGACTTCTTACCCCGTTGCTGCTTTTCACGCTCTTCCTCGAATCAAAACAGTCGACGTACCACATTCATTTCCTTCGAGGTGACGCACACGGGGGCGTTGTCCTTGGGGTCCCAAAGTTTGACGGTCTTGTCCACGCTAGCCGTTGCCAGTAGGCCAGGCACCTGAGAAGAGAATGAGATAGCAGACACGGCACCAGCGTGGGCGTCGAACCGGAACAGCGGTCGGCGCCGTTCATCCGCACATCGAAGCCCACAACAACACCATCCTCCGAAGACGTCACAATCGTGCTCGGGTTGTGCGGCGCCCAGGCGATGCTCTCCACCTCGCCACCTTGGAGAAGGCGTCCGGCTGATGGCCATCCAGCACCACGATCGTCCGGTCAAAGGACGCACTGGCGAGCACCCGCCGGGTTCCAACGCACGCTCTGCACCTTGTTGCTGTGGTGGGCCATGGTACACAGGCATTTCTGTGTCGTGACATCCCACACCTTAACGGTCGAGTCGGCCGAGCCACTGGCCAGCATGTTGCGGTGACTGCTGTTCCAGTCGAGCGACATGACGGCATCCTGGTGGCTGCCAGGAGCGACGTATTGCGGTTCTTCCGCCGCTTCGAAATCTTGGGCATGGCGACTTCGCGCAGGTCCTCGTCGTTCTCGCCGCCCAGCGTGGCTGTCGGCTCCAGCACGTCGAGTACGTTGAGGTCACAAATCTCAATGCCCGGCTTGAGCGTTCCCACAGCCACGAAGCTGCCGTCCACGGGGCCCGTGGTGGGGTCCAACAGCACAGGTGCGCAGTCCATCCAGGCCATACACAGCGGGAAGGCCGGCAGGTTGATCTCGTGGTGCACGTAGAGCGCGCCGTTCTCGTCGTCGTACACCTGCACCTCGAGGTTGCTGAAGTCCTCCTCCGTATTGGCCACGAGGATGACGCTGTCCGTGGGGCGGATCTCCACGTCGTTCTTGTCCATCTCCAGCTCTTCATCTTGCTCGTCTTCCTCGTCCTCCATGGCCACGTTGCCTTCATCATCAGCCACCTCCTGCTCTTCCTCCTCGATAGCGCCGGCGCCGTCGCCGATGTAGCTGTTGATGGCGGCATCGTCGTCCTCCTCGTCGTACTCATCCATCTTGAAGGAAGCAGGCAGGCCGTCGCTGCCCATCTCCTGCTCCTGCTGTTCCGGCTCAGCCTCAGCGTCCTCGTCGGCCATGGCGGCCTCCATGGCGCTCTGTTCCTGCTTCGTGCAGCATCTTCACCTCGTCATCCGTCAGCTTGAACTTGTCAGGCATGCGGCGAGACGCACGCAAGCGAGCGCAGAGATCATAGTGGCCTACTTAAGCTAGACGAAGTTTTACGAAATGCCTATAATTTGCTGGGACAGAGAAGTACGGTGGATGGCAATATAGGCCAATAGGATCAATTGAATATTTTTACGTGGTACACAAAAAAACAAACTATGGTGGGACAGAGACTGTACGCGCAGGAGTATTTGGTGTACAAACACAAACTATCCATTTCATTTGCTAAAAGGGACGACATCCAAAAACTATGTGTACCACAAAGTTGGACGACGTCCCTTATCTTTGTGTACCACAAAGCTTCTCACTCTCACGTTGAAGACCAGCAGCATGGCGATTGCGAAAGCGGTGGGAAGCGAGAACGCACCAGCGTGTGGTAAGTTGCGCTGCGTTGCTTGCTGAGTTGATGAGGTGTTGTGTAACATGCGGGTCTATTAAATGCATAGGGGGCTCGTGCTCCGCACTCGTCGTGCGAGCAAGTACGTATGAATGAGAAATCGTGCAGTTGGCCAGTTAATCATTTGTGTTGGCTGTTCTGTAGGCCCCAGATTGGCCACAAAGAACGTTTCCACGCTGCCTAGTGTGACGGCTGCAGTCGGCTTAATGAATCTGCCTTGGGCAGACGATGTCGAGCGTGCTGCCTCGTCAACCCCCAAGCGTGCCCACAAGAAAGCTGAAAATGAAGCTGAATACAGCAACGACGCCGGTGCTCCCAGTGCGAAACGTACTGCGATGTTGGATCGTATGGCTGCAGCGCGGGACGCGAGAGCAGCCAAAATTCTCCGCCGTACGTCCAAGTGTACTTATTGTCAGGCTAAACGCTAACATTTAACTTTGATTTGACAGGCCGCGACGTGTACAAACTTCGCGTCCGTCAAGCTTCTCATGCGCGCAAGTCGAAGGGCAAGAAAAAAGCAGTAAAGCTGCTCATGCGCGCAAGTTGGAGGGCACGGGAAAGACGGCAGTAAGTGCAAGTGCTACGCTGCTCACACGCAAGTTCAACGGTTGGCAGATTGAATGGTTATGGGGAGCAGTTAGTTAATGGTGCATTGGGTAATGAATGCATTTTCATTAAGCTAGTCAAATGCTTCTCTTGTTATGGGTTGTGGTGATCTCCCTGCTGCCCGATCACGAGCTGCTAGAGACTCGCACATCCTGTCAAAGCTAACGTCTCTGCGAATTTATAGAAGCGTGTCGGCGTAGAATCTGCCTGGAACTTCATGGAAGTGACGCATTCGCTTCTTCTCCGTGTCGAGGACAGCAAGAGTTCAACGTGCGTGTTCCCGCCGCCTAGCAGCAGCAAATTTCTTCTTCGCCTTCCAGTTGTGCAGCGGCTTCGATTGTTGGTCGGTTGCGATAGCAGGCGATGATGGTTTGCTGGCTCCGTCAAGGCAAAGTTTATTGCCTGCTAGCTTTGGAGTCCGCCGATGATCGCCTTTTGTCGATGTCAGCTTCAGCTGACGCTTGGACTGTCGTGCTTTCGCAGGGGCTGGACTGACAGCAGGCTGGCGTGCTGATCCACGGGGTTTGCGCGGTGGCGAGAGTTCTGCTGAGATCCTAGCGACTGCAGCGATGGAAGCAGGACAACTACACGAAGAAGAGACCGAGGGCGCCACGGACTTGATCTTGCCCCGATCGGGCATCTTGAAGAATGAGCCGTTGTGCCTGGTCGATCGGAAGCCGAGTGGTATGCAGGCATGGAATGGCTACACTTTATCAAAGATTGAAAGGGTGTCCCGATAGCTGATTACTGCTCGGTTGTGCTGCAAGGCGGCTTCTATCATAATAGAAATCAACTCTTCGGCTTTTTCTTGTGTTGCTTTCACTTTTTGTTGTATTCGTTGCTCCTCCATTGCAAAACTTCTACATTTATCCTCTGAAGTTCGTAGTTTTTCTTGATTAAGACGTGAGGTAAGTATGATATCATCTCGGGATCGAACTCGCGACAAAGCAACGTACGCAAATGACGCGCTAGGAATGGAGTGTGAGTGGAAGACGACTTTCGTGCAGGTAAGACCTTGTACTTTATGTACAGTGATAGCGTAGGCAAGACGCAGCGGAATGCCTTCTCGAAAGACAGTAAGATTGCTAGTTTTCTTTCCCCAACTCACTTTCCGAGGAATTATGGGAACAATGTTAGCGACGTCCGGCAAGAAAGACGGCCCAATGTACGTGTCAACTATTTCGACAAGCATTATAGTTAATTCTGTATCAGCTGTGAATATTAGGTCGTAGATTACACCGTTTGTTCCATTGCACAAACCAGCAGCCTGCTCCATATTAAACGTCAAGGTCACTGGAGCTCCAATAGCAATATTCAGGTAGCTTCTTACTACTTTATCTCTGTCTGACCTAGCCGATGTTTCATCCTCCAAGAGTACTTGAATGGATTCCGGGGGGGACACTTCCTTCTGTTGCGCAAGTCTCTTCAGCTTGACGATGTGCTTTGAGCGAATATGAACTACCGAGTGCGATCCGTTTTCTAAGCTATGCCTGTTCGCATCGTCTACGTCGGCAATCATGTAGGCAATGTGCTTTGCTTCAGGTGACCACGATGGCATTTCGGATCCCTTGCAAAATCTAGTGTTAAACAAGTCAACATCTGCTTGCGTTGGACATTTAC
>AWVW02038133.1:0-11534 GCA_000500225.2 Phytophthora pinifolia
CGATTTGCGTTGATATTTGCGCGATAGATGTGACCGTAGCAAATCCACGATTTGTGTGATTTTTGGAAGAGCTCCATTGCCTGCTCTGCTGTAGAAATCGAATGCAACACAGTTCTATTATCTTTTCGTAAGGCGAACCACAAGTAAAATCAGGTTTAGCTGAATTCAAACCATAAACCAGTTACAACAAAAGGAATTGTGATGCAAAATGGCTTCTCTATGCATTTTGGTGGAATTCGCGGTCTAAATCGCCTCCCAAGTCACTCTACATACCACATCTAGGAGTTTTCTATAGCAAAATAAGGTATCGATCGAAAGAGATGGATCGTGGGCGCGAAGTGGAAGCCGCTTATTCCTCGTCCGAGTCGCTCCAGTACTCGCCGCGAGCCTCCGCCTCCTTCTTGGCTTTTTCCTTGGCCTTCTTCTCCTTGCGAGTCAGTTTGCGCTTGATCTTCGTCTTGTGGAGGTTGCCGAAAGCATCCATGACCTCCTCCTCGTCCTTCTGCTCGATCTTGGTCTTGTCCTCCTGCTGCTGGCCCTCGATAGAGAGGAAACCAGCCTCGATGTTCCACGTCTCCTGGGTCAGGGCCGACGAGAACTCGTGGTGGTGAGTAATCATGAGCACACCGCCGTTGAACTCCTTGATGGCCGAAGCCAGGGCTCCAAGCGAGTCGCGGTCAAGGTAGTTCGTCGGCTCGTCCAGCACCAGGATGTGCGGGTTCAGCCACATGGCAGCAGCCAGCACGACCTTCACCTTCTGGCCACCGGACAGACCACGCATGCGCGAGTGGGTACCGAACTCGGCGCCCAGGCCGAAGCAGTCGAGGTGCTTCTGCACGGCGATGGCCGTAGGCGGACGGGACTGCAGGTTGGCACGAGCGGCTTCGCGGTCATCAGCGATCTGCAGAAGCTTGTCCCAGCCCCAACGCTCGCACTTCTCGCGCGGCACCCAGGCGTTCTCGTCAACAGGGCACTTCTCCCACTTGAGCTCGTACTCGAAGCTCTTCTTGAATTTGCGGCGCGACACGATCTCCTCGAGCACGCGCTTCTCGCCCTCCCAGTTCACGGGCTTCTTGTAGTGCTCCTTCTCCTCCTTGGAGAGCTTTCGCGTCTCCTTGGCCAGAAGCTCCTTGTCCTCACCAGACTGGAAACGCCACTGGATGTACTGGTTGGCCGTCTCGTCCAGGTGCGACTCAATGTGGTGGAAAGCGTGCTGAGCGACGTAAGCGAAACGCATGGAAGGGTGCTTCCAAACCTGGCCAGACGTGGGCTCCACCTCACCCGTCAGCATCTTGATCAGCGTCGACTTGCCGGCACCGTTGGGGCCGAGCACGGCGATACGGCTCGACAGAGCGCACGTCACAGAGATGTTGTTGATTGACGGCTTGGGCGTGCCAGGGTACTGGTACGAGCAGTTTGTCAGACGAATGATGGGCTTGCCCTTGTTCTTGATGTCGGCAAGGAAACCAGGCTCCGGGAACGTGAACTTGACGTTGTCCGACTCGAGTTCGTAGTAGGCCTTCGCCTCGGGCTTCTGCTCTACGAAAGCAGACAGGTTGCCCTTGTAGATCTTGAGCTTGCGGGTCTCGTAGTGGATGATGTTGGTACAGCACGTGTCCAGGAAGCCAGAGTCGTGGGACACCATGATCGACGTCACGTTGGTGAGGCTCGTCAGGTAGTTCTCCAGCCACGCGACGTTGTGCACATCCAAGTGGTTCGTGGGCTCATCAAGCAGCAGGATGTCGGCCTTCTGCAGCATGGCACGGGCCAGCTCCAGTTTCATCTTCCAACCACCCGAAAGCGTGCCCACGGCCTGGGCCTGCATCTCGGCGGTGAAGCCAACGCCGGCAAGCGTGTCCTCGACCTCCTTGCGGGGGGTGTTCTTCAGGTCGTCGTCCACCAGGATGAACTCCACCACGGACAGTTCGGCCTCCGAAGCCTGCAGGTTGTGCTCGACGAACACCGTCTTGAGCTCGTCACGGCTGGGGAAGCCCTCGAGCTGGCCGTTGGAGATGGCGCGCATCAGCGTCGACTTGCCACATCCGTTGGGGCCGCACAGACCGTAACGGTGGCCACGCTTGAGGCGAAGACGGGCGTTGTTCAGCAGAATCATACCACCGTAGGCGAGCGAGAACTCACAGTTGCAAAGGTCTGGGATGCCCTCGTCGCAGTCAACGTCCTCGATGAAGATCGACTTGTTCTCCTTGAAGCAGCGGTCGCGGATCGTGTTGGCGAGCGGCTTGATGTCCTCCACCTTCATGAAGGCCTTGAAGTACGTCGAGATCTCACGCTCGAACACGGCCTTGTTGAAGTTACGCGACACCACCATGAAGAAGCAAATGCCCGTCACGTAGTCGACCGTGAAGCTGTCGATGTTGGCCTTGACGCCGGCGGCGCTCTCGGCAATCGACTCCACTACAACCGTGTGGATGTTGGCGTAGTCGACCTTGAGCTCATCCTCCGACACCTCCATGGAACCACCGGCCACGAACAGGGTCTCGTGGGCGCGGGTGGCGACCTCACGGCACTCGGGGTCGGCCTGGGTCTCAATAACCTTCTTCAGGCCGGGCAACAGCTTGGGGATGAACAACTGGGCCTCAGCGGGGTCGTCCATGAGCTTGCACATGTTGTCAATGATGACAGCAGCCTGACGCTTGACGGCCGTCTTGCCCTCGGCAAGAGCTCGCTTCAGCAGCGGCTCCATGATAGCGAGCGCGGGGGCCTCCACAGTCTTGACGAAGGTGGTCGAGGCCAGTTTGTGCGTGCACTCCGGCACCTCCGTGGGGTTGGCCAGGCAGCTCACCAGGGCGGGGATGAAAGGCTCAATGTCCATGTTACCCACGACGTTGCAGACCTTAGTCATGGTGTCCTTGGCGGCGACCTTCACCTCCTTGCGGGTGTCCCACATACAGTCGGTGACCTGCGGGATGATGTCAGGCAAGCAGCGACCCACCTGGTAGGGGGCCACCACGGACAGCTCGGCGATGAGTTCGAGCGAGCCCTTCTTGGTCTGCCACTTCTTGGTGCGGTCCAGGCCGTTGAACAGGATCGGCAGGATGCGGATCGTCGAGCTCTTGTTGACCGAACTAATGATGGTCAGCGCCGCCTCCTCCGCCACGGGGCGCACGGCCGGCTTCTTGTCGGCGAGCAAGTCCAGAAACACGGTCAGCAGCGGTAGCATGTAGGCCTCCACACGCTCGGCGAGCTTCTGCATGAGGTCGTCCACGATGTAGGCGGCCACGACCTTGGAATCGGCGTCGTTGCCTGTGAGGGCGTTGCGCAGCTCCTGCGAGACGACAGCCAGGTTCAGGTTGGCGTCGCCGGCCACGAGCTCCGACACCTTCTCCGCCGCAACCTTCTGCTGGTCGACCGAGCTCTTGAGAGCCTCCTTGAGGGCATCGGTGAAGTGCTTGCTCTGGTCGATGGCGAGCTTGCTGATGCCATCGGTGGGAGCGTACGGGGCCATGGTACCGGGTGAACTGTTCTTCCTTGGGGCAGTTGGCGGGGGGTACTAGAGGCGCTCGCGGGGCTTGGACTCGGCGGAGTGAATTCCAAAATGGCAGATCGGAAGGCGGGCGTGAAGGCGGCGGGCTCGCCCCATTCTCCGCCAGTCAAAGAGAGCGAAACTCCCCTAGCCAGTCAGCGCAGGCCCGCGCCTGGGAAAGGGCGTCACTGGCTCGTCTCGTTCCGAGGGTTGCGTTTGACATCCGGCTATAACCAGCTGGCTGTGCTACGGCACCGCGTCTTTGCAAAAATGTCGCTCTGAAGAGTCTTCAGTGAAGACGTTGCAATCCCCGCGCCGCGAGACCGATTCAACCTGGTTGACTATGAGGTGGGTGAGCGACCGGGAAGAGACTGTCAACGGCATTTATCTCGCGCCAGCACCGGCCTGTCGCGGTGGCGCCGGAAGTCCTGGCAACGAAACCTACACTTCGGCATTTAACAGCGCGGCATACGTACATACGCCGGCCGTTACACGATAGCACGACGGCGATTGGCTCAGGCGTTGGCGTCGATGCGCACGTGTAAAAGAAAAAAAACAGACGGAGGGCCAAAATCGATGAGCATGCCATCATCGGGCCTGCCGGGTGCATTGGGTTATACAGGTCGAGCAATCGACCAGCTCAGCACTACTAGTACGGTCTTATCGTTGGCGGCAATTTCGTGCCCTTGGGGCCAGAGCCATCGATCATTTGTCGCTGCCGGGCGTAAAATCACTTCACTCACCACGCCAGGTGATTCATCAAGTAGCTCGGTGGGTGGGAACTGGCAGCACGAATAGAGCACTGGACTGCGGCTGACCCCATAATTGGGGAGATTTGTTCTGGCAGGTCGAAGGCCCGGCTCTGGCCAAACGTCTCAGATTCTGACTTCAGGATTCGCTTCAGCCTGCAACGGTCGCAACGGTTGGCGAGCAAGGTAGGAAAAGTCTGCGTAGGCCGTCGGCATCATCCTCCCGTTTGCAGAAGCGCTAGGATGACTGGCTGCCGTGACCGCATTGCCTCCTTGGAAGATAGCTCGGACGGCCGTCGAAAATATTAACATGGCTCATGTATGGGGGTCCCAGGTCGTAGGTTTAGTGGAATCTCAGCTGGACTCGCCCTGCTGCGGTACGTTTGCAGTTTTCGACGAAGTCCTTCATGCCAGCGCAGTGCCGTTTGCAGGAGCTTCGCCGCTCACGCTAAAATGTTAGTTAAACCAAGCGCGATCCTCCACCTACATACTGGGTGTGAGCGAATATCATTGTTTCAATGCTCGCGTACCGCATCGGGTCCCGGTCGTCTGTTTCCAGCGAGCAAGTGACGCACTCGCGAACGGCTCTTGGTCAGCTCCGTCTTCGTGGTCGACGCAAATGATATTCGCTCGCGCGTTCTGGTCGCCCCATTTCTTGCATCACATGGCTCTCGCTCGTAACGTCTCCGCCTCGCCTTCGTCTCAGCGCGCCGTCCTCGCTCGATTAAATGGTACGCTCGCTCCTTCGTAATCTGCCGCTCCACGCTCGTCACGATGGCTGTCCCCCGCAAGAATTTCGCTGGTTGTTTTCTGGTGCACGGTTGCCGTTGTTCGTTGCTCGCTCCATCTCAATCGCTCACCGCAATCCGTTTTTCCCCGTGTCGCGTTCACGCGTCGAAATGGCTGCGCTCCGAGCGTTAGAGCCTCGACAGCTCGCCAGGACCTTCACTCCACTCAAAGCGCGCCGTTTCTTGTTCACTCCGTCGTCTGTTTCGTTGCTGAGCTCGACTGGCGCGGGTCGGTCGCCGATCTCCCAGCCCTGTTCCACTCCCACCGCCCGACCTGTGACGAGCTCGAACACGTGGCCTCGGCGAGGCAAGCGACGTGGCGTTAAACTCGACCCTCACCACCACAGCAACAAAACATACATGCACTGCACAGGTAAAAGGCTCACATGTTATCGCCATACAAATCACACACAAAAAAGCTGAAAGCATATAAAAAGCACTTTTCCAGAGCATCGCATTTCACTTTTTTTGATTGGCAGTACCCACCCGTTTCGGAGCATCGGCAAGAGCTGAGCTGATTCGTCGAATGCTTGCAAGGCTTGCTTCACTCCGCGGCGACATGGAATTACTCGTCCAGGGTCTTCTTGGCGTGGCGCAGAGGCGACATGGCCGTATCCTTCGTGGCCGCCAGCGTTTCTACAGCAACCCACGGCGCCTTGGCCGACACACCTTCTAAATCAAAGTTAGGAGCCCGAACGCTCGTACCTGGATGCGTGCTCACTGGGATGTAGACTGCGCCATCGTCCGCGTCATGGCTGGGCGTCCACGTGCATGGGAACAGGCTGCCGAATCGCAGGTGCTGGATGACCGGCAGCTTCTTCAGCACTTCACCTTCATACAGCTTGAGCATGCCTCCGTTGGTCTTCTCCCAAGTCGGCAGGGCGCTGATGTCGTTCAGCATGGGGGACGTCTCAGCAAAAGGGGAGCCGGCCTTCACCTCCTTGATAAACTTGATAGCATCCAGGTACAGGTACTCCTGGTGGTTTGCCTGCAACACGGTGTCGTCGTGCACGCTCTCGGGGAGAATGTCATCCTGTCCAATCAGCTGGGCGGATCCAAAGTAGAACGGGAGGCAGTGGTAGTCGTCCAGGCCCCAGACACCGTGAGAGCCTGCCGGTTCCAGCATATACTGCTTCTGCAGGCGGCGCATCAGCGCCAGATACGTCGTGAACAACCGCAGCACCAATGCTGGGAAGTCCGACTGCTTGAAGAAGCCAATCTTGTGCAGACAACCTGCCACACAAAAGCCACAAGCAAGCGACTCCGTTAGCTCCAGCTCGGCACTTCAACGACTCATCAGCCTTGCAAAACGTACTCATCCACACGATGAAGCTGGTCTCATGGCCCGTGCCGTAGTCGATACGGACGCGGTTGCCGAACGAGTCGTCCAGGTACGCCGCCAGTTCAATGACAGCTCCACGCTTGTCCTCCGGCAGCATCTTCTCCTGCATCGCAGGGGTTCTCTACTCAGCAAAGACACAGAAGGACACGACGCACCAGTGATAACGTTAGAGCTCATTCTCCAACAAGCGCTCCATCGAGATTTCTCTCTGCCTCACCTCCACGACGCGGTCGTAAAATATGCGGAAGGCCTTGTTGCCGAAGCGCATGGGCTGCTGGATGGGGGGGATCTCGTCGATCCATGTGTTTATCTCGTTCACCAGATCCACCGCCTTCTGCACGTTCTGTAGATGTCACCACAACGTCACACGAGGAGTCAGTTGACTTAGTCCACTCATTTCCTCCATCCACCTCGGTTCACGCCATACCGGTGAGACTTCGTACTCGCTGGAGATGCGCTTGCCCTTGACACTCTCGTTCAGGTGCTTCACAAACACCAGGATCATCTGCTGGGCCTGGGAGCGCGCGGCAAAAGACGAGAGAAGAATGTCAGCCCAAAAGATCAGTTAAAGATGCGCTGTTAGCGCGAGGAGAGGCTCCCCACGGGGCGAGCGACGTATGAGGAAGGGACTGCAGCACGCACCGGAGATCCCAGGAAGTGGCGCAGATCGCGCTGCGCGAAGATGGCGCGCGAGGGCTCCTTATAGCCGCCGCTGCCGCTGTCCGATTCGCTCATCGCGTGCCTTTGCTCGCTTCTGGCTCGCTGTGGAATTCTCCTTTGGCGGTTCTATCTTGATGTTTGTATGTACCCTATATTGTCACATATCGTTCGCACCTAAGAGAGAACTTCAACTTCGAAGCTCAATTATTTATTGTTTCTTTGGTGCGGCTCGGCAAGGAAAATGACCACCTAGAGCTGGATGGCATCAAACACATACGCGGGGACGTGGCCGTCCAGGATGCTGCGCTTGATCTTGGCGCAGCGTGCAAACTCGAGCATGAAGATGAGCGTGTTGACCACGTCCACGGGCAGCTCCGTCGGCAACGCAGCCGCCTTGCCCTTCTTGTCGGCCTTCTCGGCGAAAATGTCGTTGACCTTGGTGCGCACGAACTGGCCCAGATACGCCAGGAACTTCTCCGTGTACGACGGGTGGAACTGCTTGAGAATGGTGAGAATACCCACGAGCAGAGGCTCGCCGTCGATGGGGTTCTTGCCCACGCGGCCCAGCGCGCCGAAGTTGCGGTCGTACTGAAGCTTGGGCATGTAGGCCGCGACGAACAACATGAACATGGCAGCCAGGCCTTCCATGGGCTCGGCGACGATCATGTAGATCTTCTGGAACGGGTCGTTGGCGCCCGTATTCTCCAAGTACTTGTTGAGCTCCACCAGCACGGGGTTGCCGTCGCTGCCAGGGTACGGCTTGGTCTTCGGGTCCCGGTAATGCGCGCGGATGTCGTTCAGAAGCGAGATGTTGAGCGTATCCAGCGTCGTGGCCAGCAGATTGGCGTCCAAGCGGCTGGAAAACGACAGCTCGCTCGAAATCTGCCGTCGGATGAGTGCAGCTTGGCCGATGATCAGCACGGCCTTGAGCAGTTTGCTCATGATCTTCTCCACCTTCTTCAGCGCGGCGTCGTAGAGCTTCGTCGAGTGCTCGGGCAGCTTCCATTCCGGTACAAGCGCGGCCGAGAGCTGGTCCAAGAGCGGGAAGTAGGGCGTCACAGCTGACCCCCAGAACTTGACCAAGTTGTTGAGCGTATGCACAATGCGGAACGAGAGCATGCGGTCCAGCCCCGCGAGCCCCAGCAGCCCCACGCTCTTGTGCAGCACCGAGAAGGCGCCAATGCCGCAGACTTCGCTGCCGTCTTCGGAGAACCAGCCGATCGATTGCGGCGAGTAGATGGTCGTGTGTGGGTCCGTCATGATGAATAGCGCGTGCATGAGGCGCCCCATGAAGTTGACACTCATGTCGTCCGACGGGGGCTGGAAGCGCGGGATCGGGATAGCCCGGCTCTGGAACTGCGACGCGCGGTCGTACACTTTCTTCTTCAGGTAGCGATTGCACTCCTGCTCCACGTTGTAGTTGATAATGCGCGAGAGCTCCTCGTGCCACATGCGCAGGCCGTAGATCCCGATGTAGTCCTGGATGTACTCGAACGAGAGGCGGTAGGCATCCAGATTCGAGGCCAGCTTGACGAAGATCTCGTTGCATTCCTCGGACGTGTTCTTCTCGAAATTCAGGACCTCGTGGAAAGCGAGCGACACGCGATACACGAGCTCCTTCCGCAAGCCATCTTCCAGCACCTGTCGAGGGTCCACCTCGATGATACCGAGCAACGTTCGCTTCATCGCGAGAATCCCTTCCGTGTACTTGGAAACCTCGTTGGTTGCACGTGCCAGACGGTAGCGCTCGTTGAGCTGCGCGTGGTTCTTCAGCAGCGTATTCTCGAACTTGACAGGAATCGGCTGCATGTGGTCCGTTTGGAGCTTGATAATACCCGCCAGGATGCGGAAGACGCTCTGTGGGATCACTTCCATCACGCGCCGCACGTAGTCCACGAGCTCCGAGGAATAATACTCCGCCACCGAGATCACATCCTCCGAGCCGCACTGGTGAATACGCGTCAGCGGGACATCCAGAATGGACGCAAACTTGAGGAACATGGCACGCAGCAAGATGACAGACGACGGATCATTCTTGACTCGTTGGTGCAGGATCTTCATGAAGTCGTTGATGATCTCCCAGGCGTACGACAAGTCCGACACGTTCTCGATGATCCCCATGACCTCATCGCGAATGCGTACGGTACGCACCATCTCTGTGAGGAACTCACGCGATTCCTCCAGATAGGCCTTGACCTGCAAGTTCGTGTCGATCTGGTCAAACTGCTCCACGTGACCCAACGCCTCAATCAGGCGCTTAATCCGCCGTCCAGCCTTGATATGATCCACGTAGTCCAGGCTGTTCACCTTCTCCGCCAGGTCCTTGAACCACTTCATCAGGTCTTCATTGCGCTCCACGCGAGTCAAGGGCTTTTCACCTGAGAAATACTCGCTGAGTTCCTCCATGCGCTCCGACGTTTCCTTCATGCAGCGCTGCCATCGGTTTTCCTTGCTGGCAAGCAGGGCTTCGAACATTTGCTTGAGCTTCCACTCGAGCTGCGAGACTTTCAGCAAAAGCGTGATCAGCTTGTCTGGGTCTGTGCCTTTATCGAAGATTTCGCGCTGCGCCGTGGAATTCTCCATCATGGGGATCACCGGTTGGATACGGGAGTGCATCATCGTCCATCGGATCGTCACGTTGGCGTTCCGGATGCAGTTCAGCAGCGGATCCAGGTTCTCCAGCACGTACATCTCGGTGAGTACGCCTTCAGTTAAAAAGTAGTTGAGCTCGTCGATAGATCTCTGCGTCTGCTGCGCCTTCTTCTTCGTAATATGCGCGATATTGGAGGGTTCCAGCGTGTTCGCGAGCGCAAGCCGTGCTGCTGGATATGCCGCCCATTCCAGCGAGAGATCCGCGACCGCCCCCATGTATGTGGATAGCAAAAAGTTGTCATTGAAGTGGCGATCCACAATCTCGCGCATGCTGGCCTTCTCGTGAATCAGGATGTCTGGGGCGAAGAACAGAATCACAAACAGCATCGACGCTTGTCCTGCAAGGCGAGTCGAGCGATGGGTACGGTGTGGGAAGCTCGGCTCCTGGAGGTAGACGTCGTCGGACTGCAACTTGCCGATCACCATGCTCACGACCTCTTCCGGAGGCTGGAAGCGCTTGAAGTATCTCTCCGGATACTGAGCCGGCTTGGGCTGGCCAGGCAAATAGCCCGTCACACGGCAGAGCTTGCAGACCTCGTCGATATTTTCCAGCGCCGACTCGCCCTTGCTGCGGTAGAACGCGATGACCATCTTCTCTCGCGTCGGGCCAGGGATCTTGCGGTCCAGCAGCAGCAGGATCACTCCGTACAGGTACAGCGCCTCGCTCATCAGCTGCGCGCCGTCCGTGTCTAGCAGGATGTTGGCCAGCGTGTGTTGGATGAAGAAGCCCTTCTCCAAATTGTCCAGGAACTCCAAGTAGTCACTGATGTACTTGAAAATGCCGTCGAAGAGCTGGTAGAATCGGTCCAGAATGTCTTCGTTGTTGTCCATGAACTCGTCGTCCACATCCAGCAGCTCCTGCGGGGCGACATCGGCATAAAACCCACTTCATCAGCTCAAAAAGACCCATGGAGCTTCAAGAACCCAATCTGCATCCAACCCCACCGTGCTGTTGTTGACCATGTTCTCGAACTCCTCTGGGTTCTTCAGGTACGCGAAGTCGAACAGGATGTTAAGGTACTTGAGCTGCTCCGGGTCCTCCACGTGCGACGGCCCCATGAAGACGCTGCACAACGAGCATCGAGCCAGTCAGAAGATGTGGCAAAAGGGAGATATTAAGCGGCCTTTTACTGACGCACCCCGGGATGTTGTTGGACAGCCGCAGCAGCTCGGCGATGATGGCGCTGCCACGACTCACAAGCCGCAGCAGTGTCTGGCCGCAGTCGTTCTCCTCGGCGAGGAACTCCATGGGCAGAGCAGGCTTGAAGCGATCGAGGGGGAAGCTGCAATGGATAAGTAATCGGTCGCATGTCGCATATTGTTTTTTGTCCTTATTTTGTCAATGTTGATATGACCGGATATTTAGTCGAGAATGGCGTTTTCAGTAATTTTGTGTCAGCAGACCAACAACAGTACCCACTAACTTGAACAGCTACAGCTGTTGGTTTACCAAATGCGCGACATATTCCGTGACAGCGACAGATCGCGTGACAGCATTGTATTTAAACCAATCACATATCTTATCGATACAAATCGCCAGTGAATAATATTAACCAATTATAAGAGTAGCTTGCAATCCTCTCCGGTCGCGACCACAAGTCAAACGAAGTCTCCACATATGCGAGCTTCTGAGGGCCTGGGAGTCGAAGATGTGGACGCCGAGGGGCTGGAGGAAGGGGAGCTGGATGCAGAGCCGGATGGAGTGGAGCTGGTTGTCGAGGGGCTGGAGGAAGGGGGGCTGGGTGGTGCGTTGCTGGCAGGCAATGATGACAACGAGGCATTGGAAGCTGCCGTAAGGGCTGTGAAAAACGAAGCCGCAAAAAGGTCCATCCCACGCAAGAAGGCTAGCCAACGCCAGC